>VZTM01036669.1:4169-17644 GCA_013400555.1 Jacana jacana
GAGAAATATCTGAAGTCTAGTGTCAACCTTTGAGCAAGGAATGCCACAAGTTAAGCTTTGAGTAATAATCTTCCACTTGAAAAAGACTTGTTGCATTTGTTCTATGGGCAGCATAAAATGAGTAAAGGAGATACTTAGCTCAATGTTTCAGCTTCTGCATGGACAGAGTCAGAGACTTGACTCTGGAGCACAGTGACCAGAGATTTCCTGAATTCTGTTTTAGCTCTTTCGCTTCCCCAGTATTAAATGGCTTCACAGAAACACTCCTGCAAACTGCCAGCTGTGTCCAAAATTGCCCTGTCTACTTCTGAAGTATCTGCAGAATACTTTTAGGGGATTTTTTTAGGGGTTCCCCTCACTTCTGTGGAGGCCCTTGTGGAGTTTTTTTAATGACAGTGAAGGGGAGACCAGGCAGGAGCTCTAAATCACTGTGGGAGAGCCTAAGAGTGAAGTGTTCCCCATTTTATGGATCATACAGAGGTCAAAATATAGTCCACTCCCTGCATCTGATCTGGCATGCCTACTAGCTCTACTAGCTCTGTAAAGTGATTTTTGACAGGTTTTTCCTTGTCTGTTTCAACTTCTAAATAGTTCCATGGGCACTGAGCTCCCAGCTTGTGTGACTTTAGCTACGTTACTAATTTCTCTGGCTGTTTTATGTGGCTGTTGTGAGTCACCATTAGCTATCGGAAGCTTCCAATAAAAAACATTGGTGAATATGAGTTGTTCTTACAGGTACTGGTTTCCGTATTTTCAAACTTTTATGGTTTATCTTTACAGAAAAATATTAACAATAATTTATGAGAAATTTTGTTAGCATTAACAATCATTTATACTGTAGAGTCACTGCAAGGAATTACATACTTCTTCATAGTACCAAAGCACATCTCACTGAGGCACACATACCTAGTAAGTCTACTTTTTTCTTATAACCATTTCTTAATTAGAGTGTAATAAGCTTATACAGTTTATCAGAAATCAGATCCTTTTCATTCTGGGGCTTTCCATCTGAAGTAGATTAACTGTTTAATTTCTGTGAAATCAGGGGAGTTTTGGTTCTCAGCCATAGTGACTGAGTGACACCTGGATTCAAGAAAGAAAAAAAAAATGCAGTACAGTGACTTTTGGGTGCTGATGGTGATGCTTCCTGTCTCTGCTGTTCGGTAGTGCAGGAAATGTGTTCATCACGCACCATCTGGGAAACACACACATTTCTGATTACCTACACACATTTTTATGCAGTCGCACACTGATGCACTGAACCAGTGCATTGTTTCTTGTGTGTTAATAAGCAGAAAAAGAATGTGAGAACAGGGCCTGAGGCAGAGGTGTGTGAAGCAGAGTTTGCTGAGTGTTTTCACTGTGAACATGTAATCGTGATCTGTGAGAGCAGTACAAGTTTAGCTTTTAAAATTTGCAGACTTCAGTTTCATCTGAACCTTAATGGAGAAAAATCAGATGCTTTTTCTCTTGTAATATTCTAATGGATGGTAATATTCTGTATCCTTTACTTTTAAAATAATGAGAGTGGTTTGACTGACACAGATAGCAAGCTAAAACTCTTGGTTTCCATTTTGAAAATGTTTTTAGGCACTTCTACACAGGAAAATTATTACTGCAGCATTAAGTGGAGTTATGATGATAAGGACTTTTCTGTAGAATTACAAACAGTTTTAAGGGTCTATTTTATACTTAGCATTAAACATTTCCTAGCTTGAATTATCACATCAGTACAGGCTCAGATAAGCTTTCACCTTTCAACAAAGTCCTCACAGGAATGGATCCATCCAAAGATTGTCGTATTACTGGAAGGCACTCCAGACCCAAGAAGGGTGTCAGCAGAAGAGTGTCAGTCCTAACACTCAGGAAAACAGGCAGATGTATCAGGACACTAACTTGGCTAAGTAGGAAACTCATGACAGATCTCAGATTCGAAAAAGCAGCATATAGGGTGCTGAAGAGCAGACAGGCTAAGAAGGATTTTAGGAACATTGTGTAGGGATGCTGTTGGGAAGAATCTTTATAGGGGGATTATCAGAAGATGAAACCAGACTCTCACTATGGTGAGTAACAGGAGGATGAGAGACAATGGGTGCAAGTTGGCATAAGAGCAGCTTGTGGATATACAGTTACCTTTTCTCCCTTAAGGACACTCAAATAATGGAGCAGGCTGCTCAAAGGCATGGAATATGTCCTGATAGCTGGATCAGAAACCTCCTGAGTGTTTCCAAACTGATTTAGCCTGAGATCTTATCTATAACTAACCAGTTAAAGCCACACTATAGAAGTTTAATTATCTAGAAGAGTCCTGCTTAGGAAAGGACAGTAATTGTAGAAATTAATACAAATTTCCAACTTTACCTTTTTGAATGAGAACTGCATACTGAAAGTGCATCATTCAAATTACCATTTCCTCTGTCTTCTTTTGAAAATACTTGCCCAGTATATAGGTGAAGTAGCAGAAAGTTACTTCAACAAATGGGAAAATGGAAGATATCTACAAAGTCTCAATTGAAATATATAAAGGCCTAAATGCTATATGTTTTCTCTGATGTTCTCTTTGAACCATCTCTGCTTTTGATAAACCAGGAAGAGACTTTAGTTCAATTTCCTGTCATTTACTTTGAATCTCAAGTGCTGTCTGCTTTGAATTAACAGGTATTAGAATGTGTGCGACAGAAACACTTGAATTTCTTCACACGTGTCATGTTTGCTGTTTTATGTGTGAACTTGGTACTTTACAAGCTGTACTACAGGGACAGACCCCAGCCATCCTATTAGTCTACATCCCTCGCCTTCCATATGCCTTGCACCTGACATACTGTAATAGCACGGCCAAATCTTTGGCTTCCCTGATGCTCAAGAAGATTGTTTTCTGCCAACTATGCTGCCTCTCTCAATCCATTTGACCTCTAAGGCAAAGCCAGACCTGCTGCTGATCGCACAGTGAAACACAAGCTGCTGCAGTGCCCTATGAGTTTGCACACTCATCCCTGCAGAGCTTGGGCTGGCTGGGAAAGAGCGGATATCCTGCTGCTGTTTTAACAGTTACTGCTGCATGCAGAAGAGCTGCAGGGGAAGAACTAAAAGGGAGAAGGAGGAAACAAGGAGAATAAGGACCTAAGAACCTGGAGAATCTTCAGGTGCTTGAGGAAGATAAAGCTAACCCTAGACAATGGAAATGCTAAGAAGTTCTAATTTACTCTGGAAAAAGGTTTTGACTTGCTAGCAGGTAATTAGTGTCAGTTTAGTTTAATGAGGAAGGAAGCATATAATAAGTCGCATCCAGAGAGAAGTGGCCAATGGCTCAATGTTGAGAGAGACATCAGTAAGGAGTGGTGTCCTTTGGGGATCTGTGTTGGCACCAGTACTATTTAATATATCCATCAACGACAGAATAGCATCAAGTGCACCCTCGGTAAGTTTGCAGACATCAGGCTGAGTGGTTCAGTTGACTCAGATGAGACACTGCATGCCATCCAGAGAGACCTGGACAAGCTTTGGAAGTGGGCCTGTGTGAACCTCTTGAGATGCAACAGGGCCAAGTGCAGGGTCCTGCACCTGAGTTGGGGCAACTCCCCTGGTATGGGGGAGGTGAAGGGATTGAGAGCAGCCCCGAGGAGAAGGACTTGAGGATACTGGTCGATGAAAAGCTGGACACAAGCCTGCAATGTGTGTTTGCAGCCCAGAAGGCCAACCATATGCTGGGCTTTATCGTACAAGGTGTGGCTATCAGATTGAGGAAGGTGATTCAGCTCCTCTATTCCGCTCTGGTGAGACCTCACCTGGAGTACTGCATCCAGTTTTCCNAGAGAGTTTGACCTGATCATAGAATCGTGGAACAGCTGGGTTGGTAGGGACCTTTACACCTCATCTATTCCAACCCCCCTGCTTCTGTAATCCTTTAAATGTCCCTTCCTATCCAAGCCATCCTATAATTCTGTGAGATGTCTTTACTAGAGTGGCTGCTACTTGTGAACTGCTGGCACCTCTGTGCATTCGGGGAAATCCAGCTATCAGCAGTTAGCATATCATTCCTAGGCACTTTGTGGGCAAAGGTATTATTATAACGCAAGTCTACTATGTTTCTTTGAAAACTGAACTTCTCTTCGGTGACATACTGTCTAGCTAAAACAATTTATTTCTCATGAACAAATTTCTGTATGTTTGAGAAGACAAATATTCCTGACTGTACTCCCCCAGATTTCCCATGCCTGTGTTTGGCACCTATTTTCATTCAGGATGCCAGACTGAATCCTTAGCAAAATCTCTGGTGCGTGAATTTGATTAAGCACAGCCTAATCCTCCACATACCTTTTCCTGGCAGAGTTCGGGACAGAGGTTATGGAAGTGACAATGGTTTTACTAAAGGGTTTATCTGCTTCTTTGGGTCTAAGTATCTATCTTCTCTCTCAAATGTTTGGGAAATGACTCTGCTTTAATTCACATCTAAACTACAGGACATAGAAAGATGGACCCTTGTCATTCAATGCCACTAAACAGTTCCTTACTAATTACCGACCTGGAAGTCTACAGACTTTGGATGATATATAGAAGTGCTGAACATAATCTTTGCTCAGAAGAGGGGTTGTCACACCCTCAGAATGAGTTTTCCTAATACATGTAATTATTAAAGCACAAAGTAACTACCATGTCCCACCAATGTGGGATTTCAGCCTTGTTTCTCTGACTTCCACAGATGACTAAAATTGCCTTTCTGCCATCTGGGCTGCGTGCTGGCAGGTCTGGAATTGACTGTGTGCTGTACATGTCAGTACTGCAGTACTGTAAACCAGGTGAGTTTTAATATATGTGACCATTTCCCTTTAATTTTGAAATGAATTTGAAGATGAACAGAAGAAGAAAATTCAGAGTGCAAACAGAGATAACCAAATCTGGAGGGAAGGTTTCATATGAGCAGCAGGAAACGGAACCCACTCAGTTTCATGACAATAATAGTTTTGCTGTTAAATGCTGAGCTTTTTTGTCCCATTCTGAGTTACTCTGAAAGCATTCATCAAAGCTTGATATAGGTTCTTCTAACCTCAGCCTGAAAAATGAGGCCACAGGGTAACAACTCCCTTATAAAGATAGCTTTTCTGTAGGTTAGCGCTGTCTAGGCAGTATAAAGGAAGCAAAAAAGACTTTTTTTTTTTTTTTATCTTTTCTGTTTTAAGAGTGTAAGACGTGTAAAAACACATGGATGTGTGTGTGTATACCTTTACATTATCGCTAATACCCCTTATATGTGATGTAACGGCTCTTTTCTTTCTATACATGATACGTTTGCAGCAGATCTGATGAAAACATAGCTGTTAGGAAATATTTGTACATCTTTACATGGGTTTTGTTATTAGTGTTAAAAGCAGCTTTGCAACTTCCAAGTCCACTTAAACACAGTTTATTCTTGGTTTTCACTTAAACCTTGGCTGTCATCTTTAACACTTAAGCAATGAACTGGAACATGCTGTACTCAGTGACGCAGAAGCACTGGGCCGTTGCTGGTGTTACACCTAGAAAATGAGACAAATGGAATAGATTAGTATTCTGTATAGAAGCACAGGTCTGATTTTTGGAATTGTTTAGCATCTAATTACATCCTTCAGTTTCGCCAGAAGCTCAGTTAATGTAGGAATATCCACAGCAAGCGAGGGAAATGGAAGATGACTTAAATTTTTCACACATAAATTTCTCATTTTTTCGTGTTTGTTAAAGTCCTTGAAATCCTAATACTTGCTTTATTTGTTTTTCTGAAAACTGCAGAATAGTCATCCACCCTGTCCTGTGTCCCACCCCCCACCATTTACTTTTAATGAAAAAATGAAGCCAGGTAATAATGCAGTTTGAATTAAAGTCAGTGGAGCTAGACTGATCAAGGCTAAAAGTTCTCCCCCTTAATTGTAATGGTAAGAGGCACTTCCCTCCACCTGGAAGCTTCTTCTTTCTTTTTAGTTGTCACTTCCTTTCTCTCATTACTGTTATTCAGAAGGAGGAAATTCAATAACTAATTTACAGTGGCTTTTTTCCCCTCTGTTAAAAGGTAAAAGATTGTGGAGCAAAGGCATCCTGGGGTTTTTATTATAAAGGTTGGACCAAAAGGGACCAAAATAAGACAACAAGTCAGCAAATAAGAGCTGACTTCAAAGCTGAATAATAAACAGTCTTCACCTGCATTAGAAGAACACAGATAAATAGTGGCAGATTATTGATAAAATTTGTCCTATCACTGGAAAATAGTAGTATTTTCCCTACTTTATGGTTTTCTTCCTCTAGTGAATTGCCACATCATGCCACTTAGTTTTCAGATGAATATTGGTTATAAAAAAGTTTCTTCATGGATTCCTTCCCATGGGAATTTTTTTCCCAGTGGAATGATTTTGCTTGGTTACATTTTGCTTAAGATCTTGAATGTGGCAGATTCTCCCTCACATAAACAAATAGTGCTGCTTTGAAAATGACAGAATAAGGGTATCTTATTACTGCTGGGAAAAAAAAAAGGTATGATCTGTCATTCTGCTTTATATGGCCACTCTAACTTTGGCCATCAAGTATGATATAAGCAGAATATACTAAAGGGGAACTTTGATGACTATTTGATGCAAGCTTACTGTAGTCTCATGTTTATGCAAATCAACCTCTACAGTGAGGTCATAATAAAAGAGAGACCGAACAAAATTTACTTGCATCAGAAGTTTAGAATACTGTTTGCATATTGTGGGGTTTTTAACTTGCTGTTGTCTCCTGCTGTAGCGAGATTTGTCTTTTACAAGCCAATCCCTTTCTTTTTGATTCCTCTTATGTTCATTGAATAACCAGCATCACTTTCACTCGTCATCTGGTTTAGTCTCACTTTGTGTTGCTATGGCACATTCCAAATATTAGGGACCTGCGTTATAACAAAACCCAAGGCTCTATGTGGTTTCCAGTCACAGAGCACAACAATTGGAAAAATATGATCTCAGAACCCAAGAGACAATCTCAGAGCTCAAAACATTACAACCCATGGAATATTTATTTTACAATGGATATGGTTGTATTACTGAATGAGGATGCTGTTTACCTGATCTATCAGTTGACAGGCTCAGTTCAAGACCAGACATGTTTTCAGACTATTCTGCTATTTCTTCAAACGTAATTTCTGTGAATTTTGCTTTCTTGCTTTCACTGGGCCATGCTCACACCTGTTTCCTTCTTGCCTGCCTTTTGTTATACCTTGCATTCATAAAGAAGTAAGAGCACGTGAAATCTAAAAAAGCCTCTTTAGGGGTTTCTTCTCTGAAGACAGACAACCACAAGACTTAACTCAGTACTGTATACGCTTCTTGTATTTTCAAGAAATGAAGAGAGGGCTAATGCTAAGACAAAGAAGCAACAAACATAACTGTCAAAATAAAAATAATATATATATAAAAATCACCCTGGACCTGTGGTTGACATGAAATTTTTCCCTTTACAATTATCAAGTTTTGCTTTTCATCCCCTTCTTCCCAGGAAGCAGCTCTATCAGTGCTAAAGAGATCATTTAGCTCAGACTTTCTACCATGTTCACTGCACGTGAACTTCAAGATGACAGTGTGCAGAAGGACTGTGGGGGAGGTAATGGTAACAAGGGACTGAAGCAAAGGAGCTGGTAAGACAGAAAAAATGAAGAAAAGGGTACTTTTCCCATACAACCTGCAGCTGTGCTGCAGAATGAGAGTCTAAATCCTGTGCTTTCTCAGGTCAACCAACTTCAGTGAGATGAACAAGAAGCTGTTACGTTCATTTTCTTCCTGTCTTCATAGCAGAGTTTAGCTTGAAAGTTCCTCATGTTCACAGAAACTTTCCATGAAAATAACAAAGGAACCTCAGTACTGTCCTTAATGCAAAACGTGCCAAGGGTATGTAAAATGAAACAAATGACTCATAGTTTTAAACTTCCCGGTCTTTTGAGAGTGATAGTAAGATCTACTTGTTACTGTATGTCAGCTCCAGGAGTGATACAGAAAACCCAGCCTGAACAAACCTGTTTGTTCTGGAGTTAATACCAAAGCTGTATGTGTATAAATGTAAAGCATTTATCTCTCCTTTTTTTTTTCATGGGATTTGAGGCATGCTGCTTGAGTTTCAAACACATCTGAAGCAGTTGTGGTCACCAGTGCATATGCAGCTGCTATCCCTAGGGGCTGGCAAAAGGAAACCACTTCAGAATGAGTGGTTTTCCTCTGTCTATGCAATATTTATCAGCCTTTTTCAAAACATAACCAGTTCCTTTTAGCTGTTACAATAGCCAACAAGATGTGGTAGGGAGGACATATCTGAGATCTAGGATAAACCCAAAGCCATGAATCATTGGAATAAACCTGGAAATCTGTCACTTATACAGAGCATCTGCATAGCAGTATCTTGCTGATTCACATTCCTTTTCTCTACTTCCTTCTATCTAAGTGAGTCCACCTTCCTTCATTGGAATCTCTGTTGAGTAGGCAGCTTATTGCAGAATAACTTTTTGCAGGGGGGAGGTGAGGAAGTTTTATGCCGCAGTCACAAAAGTGTAGGATGCTCTCTAAAAGCAAATTAGTGACTGTGAAGAGTTCACCCCAACAGTAAGAAGCACTGATCTTATTTCAAAAGGAGGTAAAAGGAAGTCACATGGCCATGGACTCTAAGAAACTTGTGGCACTGCTAGAGTAGCCTTAGGAAGTTTATTCATCATTCTCAGAAGGCAGACTTGGAATTTTTCAGTGTATATTTTAATTAGAAAATTCTAATTAAAAAGCAGTATCTCACAGAATTGCACCTCTATTAACGAGAAAACTCTCTCAACATCATTTTTAAGTTGAGACAAATGTACTGGTTTCATTATCAAAAATCCAGCTGAGTCAATGGCCTCAGGCTCACCACAGATTTCTGCAAGGTTCATGCTCCTGCCCCTGCTCCGCTTGTTGCTTTCAGTTTTCTAGCTGTGTTTCCTATCAATTGTTCTTGGAGAAGTTACTCATTTTGATTTTTTTTTATTTTTTCTTATTCCCTTAACAATACAGACATGTGGATTACCCCCTTCTCAGGTGTGGGTTTCCCTATTTACTGTGGGTGCCCCAGCTTTACATATATTCTTGCTCTTCCCTACAGCTTCATGTGCTGGTGAGGAAACCACCGAGGTTACATATAGAAACCCAGGTGAGGGTCCCTGCTGCTGCACCCTATGCTGTCACTGGCATAGCTGAGTGCAGGCTGCAGGTGACGCCAACAGGAGGGTGCTCTGTCTGGCTTAAGAAGGGGTCATGGTGTCAATGGAAAGATGTCAATGTTAACCAGGTTTTGATCACTGCTGTTTACACTCACTCAAAGGTCTCTTTTCTCCCAGTGACAATTTTTTATGTCTTTTTTTTTTTTTTTCCTGGATGATATCTCTTTGTAATTCCCTAGTCACTGTTGGACCCAGCTGATGGTGCGGACACTCTTATTTCAACATGGTAACTTGACCACTTACCAAGGGTGGGCCATGCAGACCACCCCCACAAGGAACACCAAATAGTATCACACTTGCCCTTGAGTAGAACAGGGAGGCATTTGGAAGCTGTTTTGCATGGAAAAGGCAGAATGGCACCCTCTGACACCCACTACATTAATAAGCTTTGCTCATTACAGAGGGTAAGTTCACTAAGTCCTTGTAGGTAGTGAAGAATTTCAGAAGCCAATGTGAACGGAGAGACAACATGCTTTCTTTTTTAAGCTCCTTGCTACACTGATATGGTCATGCTGTTTTAGGTCAAAGCATGAGGAAGTTGCAAACATCTGTGAGAGAAGAGGTATATTTGCTCAGTTTGGCTGCCTCTCTTGACATAAAACCTGGGATGCGGGCTTTGATCCAGTACTATAGGCACCAGGCCTACTGCTGTTTTGGATACCTACATAAGTAAAGAGGGATGTACAAATCTATTGTGATCTCTTTCTCCATTCCAAGGTGCTGGTCATGGGTAGTCCTGGGTTTTCAAGGCCTGGGAATAACTGGAGTTAGTTTCAGCACAACAGAGCTGGAAAAGGGGCAGTGAGTGCTGGATAGCAATAAACAATTCATGTCATTTATTTAACATAGAGTTCTGGCTAGCTGTTGACAAGTTGTTATACATACGTATATTTTACATGATGGAAAGAGAGGAAAAGCATCTTTTTTATTCTTAACTAGAACTTAAGTGAAATATGAAAGGAGTCACAGCAAAGAGGTTTGGGGTTTGGACATTATGTTCCTGGGCATACTGATCTTAAATCCCAACATATACCTGTCTACATTTGTAAGGCAAAGAGAGTTTGGAAAATCTGTTGATATCATAACAAAGGACACTTCTGCTGTGACTGCTACAGGTTTAGGAAAAAAAAAACCACCAAGCAAAAAAGCACAAACCCTGAAATGCTAGTTGATTCTTTGGGCCTTGGACCTGCAAAAGTTGAATTCCATTGCTTTTTGATCAAATTCTTCCCTAAATTGTGATCTCTTTGAAGTTTTGTGAAGAAACAAACATCCAAAAGTGGAAATTCTTAAACAGCATCGTAGATTGTACATATAGTAGTAGTCTCAAATTGGCTAGGTTTTGGAGATCCCATTGTCATACATGAGGCTGCAATAGCATCTCAGATCCCATCCTGTTTTCAAAGAGATTTTGTCAAATGCTTTGCATAGCTCTTAGCTTTATTGACTCTTTGGAAACTACTTTAACATTAAACATTAACACAATTAAAGGAAAATGACATGAGCCTACTTACAGAAACCTACAGATAGATGCTTGCCAGACTTTGCCAAACATTATGATGTTTGGCTTTGTCTAGTTCTGGTTTTGAGAGAAGTGTTGAAGGATGTTACTTGCCTGTAAGATGAGGTTTTGATCCTAACTGGCACTTTTTAGCATGGAATAGTCTCCAAATTCTGGTAATGTGCTCTCTAATGTGTGAATTCTAGTCCTCCTTTATACTTCTGCTTTTTTTTTTTGTCTGTTTGTCTGACTGCTGTTGCTGTTGTTTCTCTTTTGACTTATATATAGAAAACACCAACTAGTAGTATTCTACAGCCTGTTGAGTTCACTCTCCTATCAGTTCAGTAGACGCAGCCATGCACCTGACTAAGTATCAAAGCAGATTAAAGACATTGGGGATTGGTGAAAATATGGCCCTGAGGAGACATGGAAGAGGAAAGCAAGTCAACTTGTCATCTCGAAACAATGCAAGGAGTTCAAACTTGTATATTTTGAATTTGAAAAAAAATTCTCTGTTTTTATTTGGCTTATAACTATTGTCCTATAGACAAAGTTTCATTGTATCAGCTAGACACAACTTCTGAAGATCACGCTGCATGTATGATACTAGAATATTAGATTGACAGATATGAAGCATAGTGCTTCAATGGATCTTAATCTGTATGTTGGTCACATATCAGCACTATTTACTGCTACAGCAGTGAGAACAGTACACTGCAGAGAACAGAGAAGGAAGTAGATCAAATGTTAGGGACAAAAATAGCTGAGAAGTCATGTCAGAGTGATTGGAAGATAAAGCATGGGTTTTTTTGGTGTTGAAGGGTGTATAAAATGAAGGCGGCTTCCCACCACCAAAAAGTGGTGATCTGTCTAAGTAAGTTTCATTGCCAGCAATATCAAGGATCTTGTGGTTATGGCATGACACTTAACAGACCCAGTCTAATTTCTGGGTCTGCCATGGATTTCCTGTGTGAGTTAGAGCAAAACTTGGTTTTTCTGGGTTCAGCAGTGCATAGGTGTCTACTTCTATATGAGACGTAGTAGGGTATCTGGAAAGTCTAGGAAGCACTGGCAAGTATGACACAGGACCTATGGGAGCCCTGTGGTCTTCTGAGGTGATGAATGAAGATCAGCTGATACAAGAGAGGATGTCAGATGGCATTATATCACTGTGCAGGCAACTAAATTGAATTTTCTACCTTTTTTGACACCTGTGAAATGAGGGAAGGAGTAGTCACTTCTTACTCCATTTTGTTTCTGTCTTCCCTACTGAGACTGTAAAATAACCTTTTTAGAAGCCATACATGATATAAAGAGGCCATGTGACCATAATATTTCAGCAGCATAACGTTTGCAAAAATAATTCAGTCTCTTAAGGAACAAGAGAGAGAAAAAACAAATCTTCCAACCTTTTTGTTAACAGAGGTTTGAAAGGCAGAATAGCAATATTATATTCAAGAAAAATCACATTTAGAGTAGCAGGATGTGAGCATGGGCTGTCACTTTACTCACTTTTAACGGGGAGATAATTACTTTAAGTTCTTTTAAAATTTTTCAAATGAAGCTTTATTAGTAGCATAAAAACAAATCCTTTTCTTTTGACTTAGTCATGATTTGCTGTTCTTCGTCAGTACAATGAGAGGTTTTGTCCTATTTCCATCTGCTTTTAACACTGGAAGGCTAAAGTGCTATGCTCTGCCTTTCACAGGCATTGAACACCTCTTCTGCAAACCACAGAGAAACCGTTCTTCCCACCTTCAGTCTGAGGCACAGTCTCAGCCCTCAGTCTTGTAAAACATTGCAAGGAAGGCAAAACCTATAGTCATTCCTATACCTGAATGAAAGAGTAGAAAGTACTTACACCTGTTTTGGCCACTAATAGGCCACTCAACAACAAAAGAAGTCAGAGGAAAGGATTTGTATGGGATTTAGCAAAGGTGCTGTACATCCTGCAACCTACAATCTAGGATCAACCTAAATGCAGAAATAAGGAGAAAAGGCAAAATGAACCTTGCTACAGTTTCATGTGAGCAAAGAGTAATTTTGAGTTTGATTATCACAATGTTAGGATTTCTGCACTTCGCATCATTAAAATAGAATATCAGAGAGGTCCTGACTGTCTTCTATCTACACAGCTTTATTTTAATTTCATCGTGAGATTAGAGATATCAAGTGAAATGAGTAACACGTGTTCTGACTGATTAGTCAGTCTTTTAAAACGGAAGCAGAAAACTTCCACCCAGAAACACGCTACAGAGGAGACCAAACATATAAAAGGAAATTGGGGACAAGCAGTCTGAAGAACTGCGTTTGAGACATACGTCCCACATAACCACACGCTCTTGCCAGACAGACCCAAATCTGGTCTTACGCACTTGTCTCCCCATATGAAGAAATCGACTTGTTTAATCGAGCGTCACTGCATCTTTGGGGGCTACTTTTTTCAATTATGCTCTAGGTCATTTTTAAAAAAAGAAAAGGGTATTCTTCTGTTTATTATAGTGTGATGGGTTGTGGTTCCTGCTAGATATTAAAGGAATTAGAATGTGTATTTTCAGAATATGTAATTCAATTTTTAATGAAAATACCATTCCCTGATTGACTTTAGTAAATATTACAACAGTTAATACTGAGGAAAACGTGCTCTAACATATGTTAAAGACCTGGTTATATGGATTTTCAACTAAGTTATTCTAGCATTTGGATAGAAAGAAATAATTTCTAGAAAAAGATAAATAAGAGACA
>VZTM01036678.1:0-60728 GCA_013400555.1 Jacana jacana
TATATATATATATAATTATACATATGCATTATGTAATTGCATCTTAGACACCCCCACTGGAGTCCTATTGTTAGCTAATGCTATACTCAGGGGTAGTTCCTGACCTGAAAAGTTTTATATTTTGGTCTTTTGTATCATTTTGGTGGAAACTCACGTTTTTTGTGAGCCTACATTGCGGCTCTTATATACATTTATTTCAGAAAGATAGTAAGAAGTAATAACAGCTCTGCATTAGAAGATACCTTAGGTTCATTGTGGGGAAAACTGATGCCAATGAACACAAATGAGCAGATATAAATGTTATTATTTTTGTTGTGATTGTGTCTAGAGCCCTCAACTACAGTTTTGTGTGTACATTTCCCCAAAGAGTATTTAATTGACATGAAAAGAAGGAAAAGGAAGAGGAAGAAGGTAAAAAAGGAGGGTTTTAAATTGAAAGAGGGTAGATTTAGGTTAGATACCAGGATGAAATTTTTCACTCTGAGGGTGGTGAGGCACTGGAACAGGTTGCCCAGAGAAGTTGTGGATGCCCCATCCCTGGAGGTGTTCAAGGCCAGGCTCTGACGAACCTGCTCTAGTGGAAGGTGTCCCTGCCATGGCAGGTGGGTTGGAACTTGATGATCTTTAAGGTCCTTTCCAACCTAAACCATTCTATGATTCTATGAATGGGAAGCATGGTAACAATACTGCCAGCTAGTAAATTAACTACTTCATCTAATAAGATAGGATAGTCCATTAAAGTTTCTGATTTCATTAGAAAAGTAAAAAAAACCCAACCAACCAACCAAAAAATTCCACCCCCAAAATATCTTTCATAATTTTCTAGCTGGAGAAAAACTTAGAGGTAACTGAGTTTCCTAAAGTTCTAAAAGTTAGAAGACTATAAAATGTACTATGAAAAAGCGATATAAATTTTATTAATTTTAAATTACTCTTTTGAGGCTTTTTTTGAAGCCAAACCACAGCTTGGGTTGTCAACTGTGACATAAACAAGCTTACTGTTACAGAATGAAGAAAATGGAGTAGGAAGCAATACTTCCTATATTGCTGGTAATCAGATGGCAACATATATATCAATAGTTGAGGCTTAATGTCTTTTTTACCCTCTGGAGGAAACCGAGATGCTTCAGCATTTAATTGTTTTAATTTTTTTCAGTACATCACACAGCACCGTATACGGACTACTGATAAAGCATAACCCTGAAGGATATAAATCTGAGACAACATCACAAGTGACATTCTTTTTTCCATTATATTGATAAAGGAAGGCAGTAAAGTTTAAATGAAACCCAAATAAACAGAAAAGCAGGTTATCTCTTGCCCTGCCCACAGGAAGGGTTCAAGGTGCACGACAAAGAGGCAAAAAATTACTTGTATTTATAGTTGTGGAAATAAAAAAATATTTCAGTACTAGAGAAAGAGACATCCATTCTGATCAGACAGTGGGTCTTCAGAGTTTCCAAAATCAGGAGTCCTCATTTCGTTCCAGGCTTACATACCAGTCTCGAGGATGGTCAGCACATACTGAGATACCTATATTTGAAATACTTCTCACGACACTTCAATTCCATGACTAAAGCACGGCCAATTGTGCATTTAATTGAGATGTGGTACTGTAATTATATGATAACACCAAATATTTATAGGAGTGCTTTTCAAGTTTAAAGTGCTTTACAAACATTAATTGATTTACTGGGATGAATGTAAATAAGCTCACAGGGTTTACTCCCCGGGAATTGGCAGCTGACCAACCAAACACCTTCCTGCAGGAGCAAGATGTAGCTTTTACTCAGCAGACTCAAATCCAGGTGAGATTTCATAAACTCACGATGGGGATGAGCTGCCCTTTTCTCGTGTGCAGAAAAATCTCACTCCTTTGTCCTTTATTCTTAGGAATGTAATATTCTGTCCTGAATCTGTGGATAAGAAAAAAAACTTGCTCAAGTACAAGGTAGGCAATCAGGCCCCCAGAAAAATTTCCAAATGGGAGGCAATTCCTGAATCAGATGTTCTAAAAGAGACAGCTGAGATGCCACTGGCATCTGGGCTAAAGGTTTCCAACCTGACTACAGTTCATCTACTCTCTTATAAAAGTCTGTCGGTGAATATCCTGGTATCAATGAAACTGAAGAGGCTTTTGGCAGTGATTTCACAGAGCTTGGGCTTTTAGCCTGTTTACTGCACAGTAGCTGCCTGTCATTTATCCCCATTACTTTTCCCTACCAAATTATTTCAGAAGCTGCACCATTATGCTTCACAGGCACTATTGTTTTTAGTACAGACAGCTGAGGCTTACAGTGGGCGAAACAGAGAAACCGAATCCTGACTGCTGGTGGACGTGTTGTTCCCATGTGTGTGAGCTGTTCTTGGGGAACATAGTTTGGTTCAGTCAACTTCACTCTTCTGAGCTCCTCTGAGCTTCCCATCCCAAAGTTTGCCTTTTGGCCTTGCCTCCTTTCTTCCAGCCCCATGACGTATTGCAAATCTTTAGCTATAAATTGAGATTTTGGGAGACTAGGAAGAGTTATGCTCAGTTGCTTTTCCTTTAGACAGCGTGCAGAAGTACGTGCATACACAAGTGCAGAGCCATTTGCAAGTCCAGTCTGACTATGGCTCTGAGCACTTCTTGCTACAGGCTTTCACCTTAATGAAACCATCCATCTGAGGGTAATATACACCACGCTAGAAAGAAAGTCTTTAGTTTAGAAGTGTCAAAGACTACATTGCTGCCATGTGCTTAATCTAAAAAAGTCCTTAGGATGATACACATGAATGAGAGACCATTTGCACTCTCTGGAAAAATGAAAATGTTCTGATTTCATGCCTCATGTAGTCCATATTTATTACAATTGCCTAAGTCAGTAGAGGACATTTGCTTATGTCACATAATCTACTGAAACATTTGGGAGAAGATCAAAAGTCATTAATGGCTAGTTGTAGCAATCCTAAACATTTATTCTGATGCCTAATTTGCCCCTGTATCAAACAGTACATTAAACAATTTAGCCACACATAAACAGTTGTTCTTTCTGTGTTTGAGGTGTGGAGAATAAAAATCACTACTACAGAGCTAAAAAACAGTAGAATAAACAGCAATTCAGATAAGTGGTATTTTCTTCTGTTGCTTAGTTACCAGGGAAAACTTAACTGTATTTGTATCTCAACAGTATTTGCCATGTTAAATAACAGCAGATTGTTCTATTTTGCTTCTTATGTGCCTTTTTATTAGGTGTGCCTGAATACTCAGAAAAAAAGAGAAGTTTTAGCAGGAATACTTTCTTCCTTATCAGTGCATGCAAGTGCTCCTGCTTTTTGTTCTGAAGAACTAGATAAATCCCTTCAGGTTTAGTTCCTTTTTCTGGAAAGGAACAAGCAGCCAACTTCTAATTTTCCAATCAAATTATTTTTTGATGGGAGCATTAAGGTTTAATGTGCAAAAGGAAACTGAAATGCATTCTGTAGCACAGCAGTGACCAAAGCTTGTCCAACCAAGCACGGTGCTGGCAATTTATCAGCAGTCAAAAGTCTGGGCTTAATTTACTTTAAATTATGAGTGCAGCATCCTCATCTGTGTCACTGAGATGAGATCCATGTGAGGACAGATCCCACTGGGGAATCTTCATCATAAGAGATGTTAAAAGACTTATTTCCAAAATATACCTCCATTACAGAGATAAAAAACAACCCCAAACTTATTGTATTTAATTTTCCCTTGCAGTATTTAAGATATCAGAGAAATATCTCCTTTACTTCATTTTCCACAAAGCAAGGCACTTTATGAGCATAAACAAAATGATTACATCTGTTTCATTATGACCTGTAAAGCATTCCCCAGCATCTTCCACGACTGGGTGATCCTTCCCAAGTGACCATGAGTTGTAGTACAGCAGCATTTTATAGTCACCTAAATTTTTATGGTCATCTGAATTTAGCTACTATTTGACTTCCCCGAATGCAACCAGTCATCCCCAGCACCTTCCTTTCCTTCCCTTCCCTGTCATGGCCAAACTGCCAACCTCCAGTATGTGAACCACTGGTGTAGGGAGGTGGTAGGACCAGGAAGGTATGGGTTTAATGAGGAGAAGGCAGGCTGGTCTAAAGAAATCCCTGGTGCACCCTGGTCTCCTACTAACCCCCCTCACGCAGGGGGTACAGCTGATCAGCCCCATTGCTCAGGCTACGGTGGGATTGATTCTATCCTGCATGAGGCAAAGACCCTTTCTAGGAAACAAATCTCCTTGTACTGGAAGAGAGGTGCAGCTTGTGTGGTTCCACTGAACGGCACGAATGCTGGGTTGCCCTGTGCTAACACCCCTCTGGCTTTACAGCATTTTGTTTCCCTTCCTTTCCTCTGCACCCTGCAGGTTCAGGTGAGGGGGGCAGCAAAGCCCCCTGCCTTTGAACACAGAGAGAAGATGGTTGGACTCGATGATCCCAAGGGTCTCTTCCAACCGGAATGATTCTATGATTCTATGATACCACTCACACTGTGCCCAGCACGTGCTGCCACATCAGGCAGAAATTTGTTATTTAGTTTAATCCTCTCCATGTTTTTCTTTTCGGGGCCGGGGTGTTTCCAGCCTACCTCATAAGGCTCCCTGTCAGCCCAGCAGCTCTGCAACATCCCGACTGGGCTGGGACTCCCTGTGCTTCCGGGCTGCCCCTGCCCTGTATGTGATGCTCATCCTCCCATCAGCTTTCCCTGCTGTAGCTCCAGAGCCCAGAGGCGGATGGAGCTTGGTGGCTGTGGGACCTTATTGGGCAGGCAGCTGATGGTGTCACTGCCCGTGACAGGGATGACTTAACCTTGTCATATGGTCATTGGCCGCAGCTCCTCAAGATGCTGCCCCAAAACTTCTCAGGAGTAAATATTAGTGCATTTTTTACATTAATCAACTACGGGCTAGAATTAAAAAGGAGAATGAAGAAGTGAAACGAAAAAAAAAAAGAAAAGAAAAAGAAAACCATGGTGTTCTGCAGCTGCCTGTAGCTTTGTATCTCAGAGCTTCTTCGCTGCTGCTGTGTAACAGCTGCCTTTCCTGTTTCAGTCAGGGGACAAGGCCATTTAGACACATTCAGCGGCACAACTAAAAAGTCTAACTGCACTCTCATTTCCTGCACGGCACCACACACCTGCGTGCTCTTTAATCTCAGCCACTGCTTCGTCAAAAGCTGATGAAATTGCTTTGGGCCTCAGAGGACCATTGGTTTCTACCTGTGGGAAACACCGGAGTTTCGTACGTATCATTGAGGCTGCAGCCCTGGAAGTGATGCCTGTATGAAACCAGAGCCCTGAGGGCAAGCAGCTTCCCAACAGAGCCTTCCTCTGTGTTCTTTGAGAAGCTGAGGGCTTTCCCACTGTGTTGAAAGGGTCTGTATGGGCTTCCTGAAGCAACAACACTCAACTGACACTGCTAGGAAAACGTGGCTTTATTGATAAATGCGAGCGTGCTCCAAAGAGCTAAATTAAAACCCTGGTTCATAGTCTGCTGTGTGACCATCTCCTTTTGGTTTTCTTCCCATAGCCTTACACACTTTTGGTGGTGTCCAGGTGGAAGGCTGTCTCTGTCCTATGAACAAGAGTTGAGATCTCCAACTGATAGTGGTTTACACTGAATGTCTTTCTCCTCTTCTCCTCCCTTCCTCCCCATGTCAGATTTTCATTTGCTTCTATGCCCATCTGCCTGTTAGTCATCCCAAAGCACCCTGGGAACTGAATCCTGGTTTGCCTCTGTGTCTCAGTCTGGAGATATCAAGAAGAATCAGGGAGCAGCAAAGCACAGAGTCCCCCAGGGAGCTTCAGGCACTCCCTGGAAAGGCAATTAGTCATGACCAAGCATCTATACCGTGCAGCTGTCACAGGAATATAATCATTATCATAGGCACCCTCACTTCACCAGCCCTTGGGGCTGCAGCAGGAGCTGAATGATTTCCCCATTCCTTCCCAGCTATGACAGAATTATGTTGATAGCCCTTGGAAATGGTCCTGACATCCCCCTTGTGAATCTGCAAGGGAGATGCACCTGTGTCCTGACCACCTGTTTGACTGTACTTGAAGAAAGAACCACGTGTAGAGCTAAGAAGTGGGCACAGGTGGAAGACAGTGTCTCTGGCTTCTTCTCAGCCTGGGGTACCAGCTGTATTTCCCAGCTCTTCAGAGAAGCATCTGGGCAGCATCCCATCACCACGTAAGGACAACACCAGGATAAGTCATCAGGAACCCTTTGTCTATCTTACCACCTATTAGTTTCCACAAGAGCAAAGTGTATAACAGCACACTCTGAAAACTAGTCTTCCATGGCTATAGATCTTGCTGTCTGGAGACAGGCTCTTCTCCTGGGTATCAGTGTTTATTATTCACCCTGCACTCGAGGGACCTGAGTGTCTCCCAGCATCCATCTCTCAGACCATTTCCAGAGGGACACGGGCTATTTATCAATCTGAACAGTGCACAGGGGAGGGTTCAACATGAAGGAGGAGCACCAGAGCAGCTAGTGGGGTAAATACCCTCGAGCATTCCTATGCCAGTTCATGGCTAGCTTTGTTACAGAACCCTTCAGTGGGGAGCTCTCAAGTTTGTAGTCAAACTCACCAGTGGGAAGAGGGAACATCTTCACACCATTATTCACAAGAACCCATGTTGTTGCTTGCTTTCTCTGATGCCTTTGATAAATTAAGGAGATGAATCTGCATGCAGAATAAGCAGCTTTACAAAATCAGCTTCCACAGAAAAAGAGCAGGTAGTTGTGATTTCCTTGGTCCAGGAAAGGAAAAAAATTGCACTTTTAAAGCAGAGGAGATGCCTGCAGTATCTTTTGCAAAAGTCAAGAAAAGCAACAGTAGTACAAATGCTAGAGGATCAGGAGGGTAGAGGCTATATTTTATGCCCACAGTAAAAATGTAACATGTTTCCTTCCATATACACATCTTTCTTTCATGACCACCGGTGTGTGCCAGGATGAATCTGGGTTGTGTCACTCCAGGGGCCTAGCACGTAATCTCACACTGTGAAACAGCAGGAGCTAGCTGCCTCCACTAACCAGTAAAAATGAACTATTGCCAACCTTCCCCTTCCTTCCTCCAAAAAACCTTCCAAATTGCTTATAAGAGCTTTTATAGGACCTGCCTGCTCTTTCTGGCCCAGAGAAAACACACAACTGAGAATTCTGTTTGGTAATATCTATGTTGTAAATAACTTTGTATTCACCCTATTTATATAGTGGTCTATGCTTCAGCTTTTTCTATTGAAGTACTCAGGGAAAGCTATTAGCTAATCCTCCAATATAAAATTCCTAATAAATTGAATGCTCATTGTTTGGATGGAGCAATCTAGAAGCATTCGGGAAGCCATGTGGGATTAGTCACTCATTAAGATATGGACAGACAGTGCTTGTGTGATCTTTTTGTGTAATTCAAATGGCTGTCAGTGCTATTTAACAGGAATTCAGGCTAACTTCCTGTTGGTGCTTATAAGTGGTCCTGACTAATGCGGAAGGCACTTTAATGTTGTCTGCCTGGAGAATTTTATATAAGATTCAATTCAAAAACAAATTTGCCAGCTAGTAGTATTAGTAGTGCTGAGCAGCATCTCACAAAGAAATGGTCCTGAATAACAATCTGAACACCACACTGAGTAGTGTATCTGTGTGCTTTGCAAATGTAGCATTCAGAAATCTTTGGAATAAAGTTTCTGGCTTGGGTTTTGCCTAGGGGAAAATCTCTAAGGCAAATGGCAGCATTTTCATTCCAGCCTTTCATCAATTCCCATAGGCCAAATCCAAAGGGTGTCAGTGAGAAAAAGACCCTGCAGAATCTAGTGAGAATTTTGTCAACTTACAGGCATCCCAGTTTGCCCCCTTATCAATATGTTACAGAAAAAGATGAAGGAATATAAGAGGTGACATGCTGACAGCAACATACAGACCAAAGGAAGAAAATAACATGAGCTGGCAAGACAGCAATTACTTTTAGGACTTGAAAGAAAACAGTAGTCATTAGAGATCTACAGGTTTTAGTCTAACTGGAATTCTCAATTCCAGTATTAGTTCCACCTTAAAATATAGCTCAAAACCCAAGAAGCACTGAAGGATAGTAAAATGCCTATGAGAACAAATGCTTCAAGGAATAGCTTGTATCAAAGGGCATGAATTCATAACAAATGCTGAGACTGACTATGAATTCAACAGCCATTTTGTTTGTAAAGTTATTCAGAAAAGAGGCAGAGAGAACACAGGCATGCAACAAGAGTGATGAAAGATTTTTTGCTGTGGCAGAAATTCCCTGGATGACAGGAGAAAAGAGACCTGACCACATCAATCTCTTTTACACTACATCTTGAGAAGGACAGCCTGGGGGGCAAATGAGCACAATGGCCATTGAAAGAGGCAGCAGAAAATAGTCAGAGCCTTATACACATACTACATGTTATCTCATAGCTTAGAAAAGATTCATTCATGTGCAGCAGGAGCAACTCCAATGAAAAGACTATGTAAGAAAAAAATTACGTTAGAAAAGTCTGTATGATCCATATGAGTTAGTCTACATGGGCAGTTACCTCTATGTAATTGAAAATGCAAATTTAAAATGATTGATTTAAGCATTTGAACTCTTGACTTGCAGGTGGCTTGCCTTGGTTTAGGATTGATCAAGAGCTGGCTTAAGGTAAACTGAAATAAGCCAGTAGCACCGAATTAGTCTCCACCCAAATGTTTGAAAAAATTAGATAAGAGTTGGCCTACAAACAATTTAAAAAATATTTTTAGTTGAGTGTAAGAGCAGTAAAGTTTTGCAACACAAAACAATCCTATTTCAATACAGATGCATGTGTATAAGCTTGGCGTTCCCCTGCAGTTTAGGCCTCTTACTGCAATACAGAAGGATATAACACCTGATAGAAGGCTTGCAAAACTTGGGGAGACTGTACTGAGGAAATGCTACAAAATAGCTAAAAAACCACAAAATCTCAGTGCAGGTAGGTCCCAAACTGTTGCATGTATATGTATAAACAATGAGCAACACTTTAAGTATCAAACCTGAATTCACTGGCACCCTGAAAATGAATATAATTAAGAGCACAGGAGTGCTTTCAAGAGGGTAAAACAGGACAGAGGGTTGCCAGGAGCTGTAGGGTGAGGGGGGAAATGCCATAGCTGGAAGACTCAGCTGGGACTTGTGGAGGGAACGCTTGCTCCCCACAAAGCATCTGTCACTATCCTTTTGCACCTGAGCAGGAAACTTTCCCCAGTGCTAGTTCCCCCAGACGTCTTGCAGGTTAAAAGAGCTCTGTAAGGTATCTCCAAACCCTACTTTGTCTGTGGTATGTCTGTTGCCTGGCAAACAGGGTGATCTGCTTCACCCTTCCATTACAATATTTATCACAGAATCACAGAATGGCTAAGGTTGGGAACGGGCCTCTGGAGATCATCTTGGCCAACGCCCATGTTCAAGAAGGGCTATCACCCTTTCACAGCCAGTTTACTAGGAGCATGTCCAGACAGCTTTTGAATAGCTCTAAGGATGGAGACTCCACAACCTCCCTGAGCAACCTGTAGCAGTAGTCAGTCATCCTCACAGCATATACTGGTGCATGGGGTTGTTCCTCCCCGGGTGCAGGACTTTGCACACTCCATGTTGAACTTTTTCAGGTTCTATTTCTCCAGCCTGTCAAGGTCCCTCTGGATAGCAGCATGACCCTCTGGTATACCAGCCATTCCTCCCAGGTTTGTGACATCATCTCTCAAGGTGTTAAACAGGAGCAGAGCCAGCATTGACCCCTAGGGTACACTGCTAGTTACTGCTATACAGCTAGAGTTCATGCCATTGTCACAACTCTTTGAGCTCATCTGTTCAGCTAGTTTTCAATCCACCTCACTGACTGCTTCTCCAGGCCATACTTCATCAGCTTCTCTATCAGAATCTTATGGGACACGGTGTCAAAAGCTCCACTGGTCTAGGTAGACAACACCCACTGCTGGCCCCTCCCTTACAGGCTGGTCATTTCATCATGGAAGGTTAACACTAAAACTAAGAAGAGAACAGTATGGCAGAATCTGTGGTCAGGTTTATAGCTACAGTGTTGATGAAAAAACCCCAAAGCTTACAAGTAAATTAAATATTTTTTAAAAATGGAATTCTAGCGTCTGTGTAGCAAGAAGACAGCTCTTTAGCTACCCATCCTTGCCACCAGATATCCCTCAGACATATTGGAGATGCCAGAGCTAGAATTCCTTGTTCAGATTGACATCCAATCTCCAAAATGCCACCTGCTACAAGTCTGATTCTTGGCCTAGACTTTGGAGATTATGATTTCTTCAAGGAATACATGACACATGTCTTCCTAGCTCTTTGCACGGTGAATAAAAATGGTCTCAAAATCTGAAGCGTGACTGAAGTTATACATAATGCTAATAATACTAGTCTTAATCATAATAATTATAAGGCTGTTTGGCATTATTTGCTTAAATTTAAAACCATTTATATTAATCCAGAGAGTAAACTGCATGAACTTCCTTTAACCTTTGTAAACCATCAAGAAATTCAGTATTTTTGGCTAATTAGGGTTGCAATTCACAGGGCCTGCATGCCTTCTGTGTCAGCTAAGTAAAACAGCAGTGTCTCCATGACATTTCCTTCCTCTGTGGATCCCAATCACCCAAGTACAAAACTGGATTTTCCACGTGTGCTGCAGCTCTGACTTTAAGGACTATTTGAGGTGAAGGTGGATGGGGATATAAGTGTGCCTGATAAAGGAGGTAATAAAAACTACAAACTGCTCTTCTCAGCTTTTCAAGAGCACAATTAAGAGCTTGCTCTATCTGCTGGTAGAGCTGAGACCAGGAGCTAAAAGAGCTTGGGGAAGCAGGAAAAAGTAATTTTTCACAGCTTTTTTTTTTTTTTTTTAATGGAGAATATTATAAAGAGAAGCTTTCCCTTTTTAGACCTACCAGTTTACTTTCTCACAGGAATCCACCTTATTGCTGCTGGCTCCCAGGCCACACATATTGCCTTGGTTTCCAGAGGAAAGTCAAAAAGAAGAAATATAACTCAGAACTCTATACACAGAAATGTGCACATATAGGAGGGGTAAAGAAAACACACAGGGATACACTGACCAGCTCCTCCTGGTTGCTTCAGAGAAAGCATGGCAGTTGTGATAGGTTGGAATATTATGCAGATGGCTTCCCCAAACCCACAGCCACAGTTGGTCCTATGTGTCTCTTGGCACATACGCCATATTCCTGGAATTTTCAGCCTTCCACACTCTGCTGGGAAATAAATTGTTTGGGTCTAGGAGAGATTACTAAAGCTAGCTCTACCAAAGACCTGTGCATTAGTGTTCAAAGATGCATATAATTTCCTACAGCTAGAGGCAGCCATTTAGATTTGGCAGATGTTATTTTATTTGTTCAGGCTGAAAGGTCACTATAATTCTGCCAGCTTTATTTTCCATATTTAAAATGTCACCCCAAACAGGTAGCTAAGGTAACGCATTTGCTTTCTACATGTCTTTTACCACTTTCCATGTCAGAGAAGGTCTTTTATGTCTTAGGAATGCTAATTAAGTTTGAGAACCAGTCTTTGAAAAAACCACTCCAAGAAAGTGAAGCACCTTTTTAAGATGATTGTCTCAGTTCCAAGGGTGTTCGATTCTATTGTTTTCCTAAGGGCTTTGACATGTTTGCTTCTGGCAGCATTTCTTTGCTCACTCAAAGCATCTCTTCATGCAAGAAGACAATTATAATGATCTGAAAGGTTTATTGCTACTGTCCTCCATTTTTGTGCTCCCATTTACTTGTGTCTGCAATTTGCTCCTACAGAAATGCAGGACAAATCTGACCCTGTTCTTTGAAGGCCATTTCAAAAAACCAATTAAAGTCATGGCCCTGTGGAAGCCTACATTGATCTACCTGTTGATACCCACCCTCCACAAATCCAGGCTGTGCAAAGCCAGTCCCTCCTTCACACCAGCTCCTGCACATGGCTGCATCTGTGCTGAGCTGTTTCAATGTCATGCAAGTTAAGAAATTCCCATTTCCCTAATTTAGTTGTGGTAAATTTTCTGCCATCTTAGCATGCTGAAATGGCTCTATGAGGATGACAGAGCACCAGAACCACAGGGGGAGGCAAGAGAACAGTAAGATGTGGACAAAAGAAGGTGGGGCCACATCATCCAGCACTTGGAGGGAGTCCCACTGTCATGACAGGGCAGCTTCATACATCAGTGGCTCCGTGGATGTAGTTGTGCTTTACCATATATCCTCAGGGAACAGTTCAATTCTTTTTCTAATTAGAAACCCCCTACCTCTTACTGACATTTGAAATGCAGGTATCTAAATGCATTTCAACTGGCATTCTGGTCAAATATGGCTAACTGCACTCCAGAGACTCCTGTCTGCTTATTAACTAACTTATACCAGGCACGTAACAGTAATAAAGGTCTCTCTGTGCATTGTTTAATTCAGTGCACTGCAATTTTGGTTGTTTTATTTTATCTTTTTTTTTTTTTCCAAATGAAGATTTAAAGCTCTTGTTTTATGTTATAAATTACCTGAAAGGAAGAGAAAAACATTCTGGTATTGAGGTATATTTCTGAATAGCTTTCTTCATATGTTCTGTCTTTCCATCTTGTCCTTGTCAAGATGGACATGAAAGCAAAAAGACCAAAAGAATCTCTACAGAAGAATACTTATTTTCTTTGTAAAACACATTAATGATCAATGCTGTCTCTAAGGACCTGTGATTCTTTCTTCCTTATTGTTGTGAATGTTCTAAACCAAACTGCAGACTGGCATGATATACTTGTGAAGCACCAAAGCCCTAGGTCAAGATAAAGACCACCATTCACTGTTCTAATTTGCTTTTGAAATTAAGTTTGAAAAAGTCTGCAGAAAAACTGTTCCTGTGCTAAGGGTTGCCTTTTGTACTGACTATTTAAGTATTTTTCACAAATGCGTTTTTATCCTTTTTTTTTTCCCTTCCTGACCGCATGGTTTGAACATACAGGTCAATATGACCTTACAACTTCCTAGGGGAAAATTAGTTGCAGAGAGATGGCACACAAAGAAAGAGACACTGACAAAAAATCAGTGGGTTTTCTGCAAAATACATTTACTGTTTCTTGGCAGTCTCTGCCCTCAACTCCCACCTTTGCTTTAGTAGCATCTGCTGTGATTTTCTTATCCTGCACTGAGTGGTCCAACCAGAATTTCATTATTTGGAAAGTGCATTCCATTCACTAATGTGTATCTGATTAAACTTGGCTCCAGATTACTTTAAGTTAGAAGCACATTATAGCTACGTCTTCACAGAACACTGAAACATCCCACTTCCCAGAAAGCATTGGCAGAGGTCCAACTCTTACTGAACTCAGCGGACTGAGACCTCTAGCTTCCTTTAAATATCAGGTCTGATCAATCAAATGGGACAGGCTGAGGATTATATGTACGGGCATGCACACATATGCATGGACACACATCCCATATATACACACGCCCTATACCATACTATTATACATCTGCCGGACACCCTACAGGAATCTGCATGCTTGTGACCTAACTGTTTTTCCCAGAAGCAGGCTGAGATTCAACAAAATTGTTTGAGAACTGAAGGCAAAATCCACAGGCAACAGAGATCGAAGCTCTCCCAGCTAAACCCACCAAAATGGTAAATCCAAGAAGTCCAGCCAAAGGCAAAGAACAAGGCCCCAAGCTTCTTCTTGTGCCTGCGTCCCTTGCAATATCAGTTCTCTCTATGGTTCCCAGGCTTGTGGGTGACTTCCCTGGCCTGAATAGAGTCCATGGTACATTCCTCGTGCTACAATCTTTGTCTGTAAACGTGTCTGCTACACCTCGGCCTCTGCAGGGGTGAATCTAGCTTTTACCATTAAACTGCCATAGCCAGGCTTAGACCACTTTGTCTAGAAGATGAGCAAATTAAAAAGTGAAGCTGGTCTTTGCCACTCAAAATAAAAAACAAACAAACAAGCAAATGAACAACAGCAACAACAAAAAAGCCAGTCAAAATCCCTTCATTTAGCTGCCTTTCAAGATTGTTTTTTTCACACTCTTGGACTCCAGTATATCATGCAGGCCTGGAAAACGATGAAACAAATTTCAGCACTCTGGGAATCTGCCCTATGTTTGCAAAGGGTGGCCCTTAACTAGGCACAGGGAGTGCCATAAGTCATAAAGAAGACAGATCCTCTTGAGACCTCCAAATTAATTTTAATGAACTGAGGAATTTGACTAATCTCCTGTTAAGCTTTTCACATTTGAAACTGCTGTTTCAAGGCAAACCTGTGGGGTTTCATCCCTCTCTATCTTCTTGGCTTGATTTGAACTGTGTCCTGGTGACAGGGGGAAACACTTCAAGCAGGAGGGGGGAAATGCTCTAAATGATTAGCATCAAGAGAGAGGAAAATTCAGTCCTAATTCTCATTCTGTGTATCTCTCATAAGCTTGCAGAATCACTTAAGTGGAGATTGGCTAACAACACACTCAGTACAAAAGATTAAGATAGAGATCCACAAAAAACCAAGTGTGCTCATAGAGTTGAACACAACTCACATAAGCACCTACAGCCAAGAGACCAATGAAAATCTTGACTACCCCTCTGAGGAAGAAGAAACTGGGGGTAGCTCCAATTTCATCCATGAGGAAAGACAGAATTATGGCAATGCCCAGAGCAGCTACAACACCAGCTGAGCTCAGTGGCCCAGTATCTCCTCCCTGCTCTTGTCCATATTGGATATACCAAAATTTACATGCCTACCACACCCATATGAACCCAATCCTAGCTAGAACCTCAATTACTCCTGCACACAAAATTCCTTTGGTCCCCCACTCTTTTTTTTCTGGCCTGAATACAAAATCAGAGTGTGTTCTTATTGCAAATCTTTCCTGTGGGCTTCTGGTCAAGTACTTTCCCAAGAGAGATGGGACTGGGGCTTGAATTTCTGCAGGCTGGGGAGGACCTGCAGGAAGCCCATGAACTCCCTGCACATTGCTCTGCCCACCACACTGTAGGCTGGCCCTGCTATGCCTTCTATAGTTTTAAGATAATTACCAAGAACCAGCTAATTTTCAGCATCCAGTAGGTAACCAAATCCAGATGAGATTTCAGATACCTCCTCAGTATTTTCTCCTAAGTCTTGAAGGTAACACGAGACAGGCCATTAATTCTAATAACAATATAGATCCTTTACCTCCTTGAACATCTCTTATCTTCTCTATATGGGAATGGTACTGTTCAGTAACATTGTAGGTATATTTGGGGGCTAATTAAATTAGGATCTCAAAATACTAGCTCCCTGGGATGGCAGGTGCTATATAAGTGAAAGAGATTATATTTAAAATGTCATGTTAAGGGAAATTTTTTCTTCAGAAGATTATCTCACTGAAATCCTCAATGTGTTTTAAAGTTGAAATTTCATTAACAAGTTGTCAACACCAACCCCTCCTCCCCAAATCCTCCTTTTTCCCTCCCACGCTTTCCCTAAAACACCAGCCCTCTCGAAGCATCTAGAATGGCAAAGGAAAACCTGGCATTCTTAAAAGATAATCAAAGTAAGCAACAGGAAAAGTTTATTTCTTTCCAGGACTAAAAATGCGTCTCCGTCTCACACATACAGAGTTACCTTATACACAAACACACACATGAACACACTTGCAGAATGTATATGGACAGGCTTGACAGCTAAATTTATGCACACAAATACAGTCACAGGTTAAATATAGCAAGATATTGTTCCAGTAGCAAAGAAGAAATGACTGGGGACTTTTTCCCCACCTTGTTCCTCCATTTTAAACTCTTCCAAAGCCTCATCTTGTACTCATTAAACTAATGAGTAAGCGGAGCACTGGTTCCAGTTCTTCTGAAGTGGCTAGATGCAAGTAAGGACTGCAATTCAATTTTGACCAGGAAAATAATTACTGCACAGTAGATACTGGTTATAAATCAAAATTGTATGATTCCTCTCACATTTCAGGATATAATATCACTATGTCCATTCCATAAAAGTCATGGCAATCTCAGGTCTTCCTAATGAAGACTGCTACCCTCCATCTGCATCATATCAGGCATTATTTTCTCCCTTGTCTCCTCAGTACATTATAGTTTCCAACGGTTATTAAATGCATCCTGGCCAGCCATTCTTTTAAATCAGCATCCCCCATAAGCAACAATATCCTCCTGAATTCCCCCAAGAACCATTGCAGCTGTAATCTGCACTTAATATTGAATTTGCACCAGAGAAATTCATTAGCTATGAACGGTATAAGACTTCCTTTACGCATGCTTTCATTTCATTCATCCAAAACCACCACAGTCCTTGGCTGCAGCAAACAAATTTGGCCTCTTCCCAATAAAATCAATTGTTAAAAAGGATTAGTTACAGCTCAGACCCAGAGATTTTAATCTGCCGAATATCTTTTTAGGCTTGGGCAATGGCTTATAGGTTGAAAAAAGCCCCATTTGTTACACACATATCGCAATATTTATTCAATTATATTTTTAGCAAAATCTGGGAATATGACATGGAACTGATGTAATAGTTTTAGACAGGATTAGAGGCTACAATTCTAAAATCAGAGCTATGTAGATATTGGACAAATTTCAAACATTCAGATATCCCTTCCTCCAACAGCAGTGTGAATATTGAAGTAGTGTTACTGGAGTTGTTGTGGCTTTATATATATGTACAGCAAAGCAAATAACACTCTTTCCACATATACACCTGTGTACACACATACACACACCAACATTCTCTGTGGTTTTTGCAATTTTATGGTAAAGCTTGATGTTATGACATGGTCATCCTAAAGAGATAACAAAACTAATGTCATGACCTTTAAAAGTCTTGTGAAATTGTAATCAATTACACCCTCTTTAGAGATCCCAACAAACAGGAGAGCCTGAAAAATTAGTCTTGCAAAGCTTAAACCGAAAAGCAGACAAGGGTAGACTGAATTGAGCACTGAAGCATTCATGAACTAAATCATTTGTCACTGCATGTCTTTAACGTAATGAAGTCTTGAAAAAGGACTTTTCCTTTTACAGCTTTTTCCCATAAGGAATGTAGCTACATACAGTATAATTATAGCAGCATAACTACATACAGAAATTCTCCAGCCCTCCATTTTAAAGGCTACGAAAAATTCCTGTAGCTCTATACCTTTTAAGAATGAATGTGCATTAACAGAACCACAGAAAGTAATTATCATGATAATCTAGGACTCTTGATAGTTAAATTACAACATCTGACACAGATGGGGATAGGATGGCTCAACAATTGGTATTATGCATTTTGTAGTGAACAGACTCAGAAAATATAGTTCACTCTGTATATTAAAAAGGCTTATTTAAACCTGATTCATTATTTTGGATAGGCAATTCCCCAACCTTTTCCCTCAATGCAGTAATTTTCTTGCTTTTTAATTACTGTGTTTTATTAAAACTTCTTAATATCACACACCACAGGTACAGAACCAACGAGATCAAGGCTTTCCTAAAATGCACTCATGAAAATCAAGAGAATTCAACTACGTACATGTAATATGGAGTAGATCTGTCAGGGGTTGGAAGGAGCTGCTTTCCCATAGTCCTTCTTTTTCCTCCTTAGCATGGGTTTCTCCAGGCCATATAAACTATACCCAAACTGAAGCTGTACCCTAAAGTTAAGATATATAAAAGCACTTTACGGCTTCTGCATTTCAGATGTTACTCTTAAACAGATCACCAGGAGCAATAGAAGCTCAGTGCCTCCTTTAAATCATTTTTGCTCAAGTGCTTTTATTTGAAGAATTCAGTTACAGGTACCTATATGCAAAGTAATAGGCCAAAACCCACACTGTGCACAAAGATGGATCAATAGCGGTTCTATCAATATCAATGTAATTGCACCAGAATTTGTCCTACACTTGCAAAAAGCAGGGTAAAAGCAGAATTATACCACAGATCCAAAACTTCTTTCCTATCTTATGCTTCTTTTTATACTTCTGAATTATTTCTCATGAGTGCAAGCTTGCCTACTCTTCATACTTTCTGTACCACCAGGTGCTAAAATGATATTACTAAGCCCAAATTTTGGCAATGATTAGCATACATCCAGGAACTTTCTATCTCAATGGGGAATCAATTTATGACCTTTTAATGTATGTATTCCTTGTTTGTAACCACCAGTAATACCCTGAATTTTCATTCAAATATAATTAGAATGATGTAACTTCCTCATAATGCATCTGATTAGTCTTCCAGTCTACATAAATCTCTATTGCAGTCAATAGGTTAGATGGATATAAAGAATCTAAATGGATCATTCAAAGGACCAACTTCAATTTTATATTTTTCAGTTTATAACTGAAATATTTTACTTATAAAGGCAGTGAATTAAGGGCATTACTGGAATGGTGCTCCCTTGCACTCCTCAACCTCCCTCAAGCAATATACAGTCAGACTGAAAATTCAGGTAGAAGTAATAAAAATATTGTTTGAACTAGTGTACCTCTATTTTGTTCTGTTATAACCCTGGAGCTTACACTCTTCCCCTGAAAGCACGAAAATACAGTAAAGGTGTGTTTGGCAGCTGCCTTCTCTATTTAAAATGTCAGGTTCATATTTCCAACTATTGCCATCACTTCTAAAGTAGTTGAACTAGTCTAGCTTATGGGGTGGAAAAAATGTATCAGGGTCAATTTTCCATGTCTGATTTACTGGAAGAGCATGAGAAATCCTGCTATCCTGATAGTTTTTGCATTTGTCTATGTCATGTATGTTTTTTCTGTGTTCTTAGTGGCATTAGCAGTTAGCTTTATGATTCAGAGTCACCAATTTATTCTTTAAGTTCTTCAGTTCTTTCTAGATGATACTTCTAGATGATCTTCCTCAGAAAAAGTATTTTTAAAGAGGATCAGGTAATTATATTAGCTTGCTGTCTTTTATTTTTTTGTCAGAAGTTTCACTTGCCCTGCATGTTCCAGATAGATAGAAAACTTGTGTGAGAATAATTATAACTGAACCAGATTTTATTAAAATATTGTTTGTTCTGGAATTATGAGCATGGGTATTTCATTTCACTGACGCACATTTTGGTTTCTTGTTTCATTTCTTTGTATGATACAAATATTTAAACTGCTAGAGTCCCCAGCTGTTGCATGCAGAGCATACACCAAAGACTGTCATGCTGGTTAGATTGCCTAATCCTTCTGCCTTGACCAGAATCCCATGATAAACACTTCCTACTTCAGAGCAAAATCCATGCAGGCAGGCCAGTCACTTTTCTTGACTTGTGCTGAAGCTTGAAGCTTGAAGTATTCTGCAAATAAACTTCAGAAGCTTCTGTGGTGGCTAATGAGGACATCATTTGCTAAAAAAGTGAAGAACACACACTTGAGTGAGCTGGTACAATTTTCTTTTCCAAAACGCATTATTTTCTACAAGTCTGTAATGAATTTCAACAGCCACAAATCTTCTGATTAAGTGATGTATTTACCCAACCAAGTGAACCTCATTACTGTCTCCTGTCTCAGACTGCACCTTGTCAGGGTTTTCGTCTTCATATCATCGTACTTTAACCCAACGTGAAAACAGTCAGACCCACACAGTAGCCTTCTGTAGAGCATCTTGACACATACCGGATTGTAACAGCCTCAAGGTTTTTTTTCCTGCTCCCTCTGGGACAATGAGAGTGGGAGAAAAACACTGAAGATTCTCCCTTCAGTGAATGTATTTAGAAAACCTTTACAAACTAGTTTTTCAGTAGGAGAGTATAAAAAACATACCAGGCACGTATTTAATTTTTCACATTTGAGGAACAAAAAGACCCAGTTCTGCTGGGCTTTCTATGCCAGCTTGTCTCTATAGACAGCTGCTCACCCATGCTGACCTCTTACTGCTTTTCAGATTTCCTTTTAACTCTAACTCTCAATCGGTAAAACAAGATTTTCAGCATCTTGAGGATGAGGAACAGGGTCTTTTAAGCTGCTTCCACTGTCTTTGCAAGATAATCTCATTCAAGCTGGAGCGAGTACAGAGGAGGGCAACGAAGCTGGTGAGAGGTCTGGAGAATAAGGCTTATGAGGATCGATTGAGGGAGTTGGGATTGTTTAGTTTGAGGAAGAGGAGGCTGAGGGGAGACCTCATCACTCTCTACAACTGCTTGAAAGGGCACTGTAGGGAGGTTGGTGCTGGACTCTTCTCACGGGCAATTAGCGACAGAACAAGAGGGAATGGCTGCAAGCTGGTCAGTCAGTGGAATCAGCTGCCCAGGGAGGTGGTGGAGTCACTGCCCCTGAATGTGTTTAAGAGTAGATTAGATGTGGTGTTGAGGGATCTGGTGTAGGGGAGAACTTGTAGAGTAGGGCTGATGGTTGGACTTGATGATCCCAAGGGTCTCTTCCAACCTAAATGATTCTATGATTCTATGATTATCATGTCTGATATGGGTTTAAGATAGCCTAATATATTCACACAGGAAAAAAATCTTTACATATTAGTTCCATTTTTCTTATGTATGGTGTTGACCTTAGCTAAGTTAAAAAAGAAGACAGAGTTTCATTATCCTTTTTGTTTGGGATTTATCTAATAGTTATTCTCAGATGCTACCACATCTCATTTTACTCTTAGGTCATTAGTGCACACGTGGATCATCAGTCCTTGTATAATGCCTGGAGAAAGCTCGTAATTAACATACTTCCATACTGACCATAAGTCATCTACAGCTCCTCTTTATTTCCCTCAGTCAGCTTATAGTCTGTAACACTGCTTTACTTTGGGCCTGCATACCCTGAATACTTAATTTCCTTAAATACTTCTGACAAAACCATATCAAGATCACAGGGGCAGAGCTGGATTTGTCCCCTCTCTTGGTGCAGTAGAACTGTGATGGCAGAGCTGGTTCCTGAGAAGCCTAGGAAGAGTCAGTGGGTTTTTGAAGGTGTGTGTGGAGGAAGGAAATCAGGAAAAGGATAATGTGGGCTATGGGACAAAGGGATAATAGAAAAGATCAATGAATTTCCACTCAGGCACGTGAAGGGCTCCTTTTGTCTCCCCCACAATACAGCCTCTCCAAGTGCTCCTAGTTACTTATCCCTCTGGTAATACTTACCCTCACCCTATTCAGAGAAACTGCTGAAATATCCCTTCTGACTCCAGCTTGACACTAAAGTCCTGCACCATTCTCCCGTGCAGCATCCCCTAGCCATCTCCTTTTGTGCCTCACACCCTGCCAGGGGCTGGGAAAAGAAGCAGGGGCAGAACTGCAAAGGGAGGTGCCTTCTGCTGGAGCAGTTGATCTAGGCTGTCTTTGCATCAGAGGCAAAGTCCATCTGTTACTGCAAATGGCCCCCTGCCCTAGACAGCCTCCTCTTTTGGCAAAGTCTTTTCAAAAGTCTAGATAAAGAACTGGCTGACAAAGTGCTTTCTGCTATTTAAATTCTACAATATAGAATTATGTTAATCTTACCTACAATATCGGTAAGACTAGATATTTTTCTTCACAGAAGCATGGCTGATTTGCACCTATTGTATCATGCTTAGTTTAATGTTTTATAGGGCCTACCCATCTTTTTTCACCTAATGTTCCTGATCCTAGTTTAAGATCAGTGTTTTATATTCCTCGGGTCACTTCTAATATTATTTTTTTCAAGAGAAGTGTAGTATTTGTTCCACTCTCAGGCTGTAATTGACTCTAGCACAAAGCTATGTTTTTATCAGCATCTCAGTCACTTCCTCCTCAAACATCCCTGTAATTCCTGCATGAACGGTGTTTTGGCCCACTACCTAATTTCAGTTTATTCTACTGCTCCATTTTTTAACATCTCATCTCCCATTATGCCTAGTTCTCACTTGCAAAAACAAGTGTTACAGTAGGAGTATATGCATCATCTTCTATGACAGGCACTAATGTACAGTCATAATCAAGTTGCTTTGAAATATCACTTCAGAACTGTCTTCCTCTGACTCAGGGCTTTGGCTGCAGGAGAGACTAAGGGAGAAAGAGGTGCACTCTCTTCCCCTCTCCACTGGATGCAGGCAATCATACTCTGAAGATGTGGCTGCAGCTGAGGCAGGATGCTAGGGGTAGAGCTGAGAAAATTGTCTCTTTCCTGTTTTTTTCTGAATCATCTGTGTGTTCAAAGGCAAAACACTGATATTGTGGTGACCAGAATGTGACCAGATTTGAGAGGAGGGAGCAGCAAAGGTCAGCCTGTGAACCATTATCCCTTGAGAGACAGTGAGGGTGGAAGACCTGTCTTCTTCTATACCACATTCACAGCTTATTTCCCATGGTACTTTTGCAAAGCCCATGGCGTTGTGGAGATACAGGACATCCATGTTACAATCTCTTTGTGTGTACAGCTCTTGCCATTCTGGCAGCTTTTTACCTTACATACAGGAATGTTGGGAAGGAAAGCATTTTGCAGTGGCTGGTGTAACAGACACAGGCTGGCTTTTCCTCTAGTCTCTTCTGGACTATTACATCTATTACATGGTTGGCTGTGTTTGCAGGAACCATGCTCAATGATCCATGATATGCCATCCACTCCTGTGGGGAATAATTGGGGATAGCAGGAACAAAATCTCTGCTATTTTAGAGAATTTGGGATTCTTGTTCCCTCTTTCCCCTGTGTGCTGCAAGAATTGCTGTGAATTCTTTACCTTATCCCAAGCTTTCAGAGGTGTTAAAAGGTTTGCTGGGCTTGCAGACCTGTCTGGAACTGAGATATTAAAAAATAGTGACAGAATGGCTAGATGAAAGAACAAAGGGCTGCAAGCCAAAATCTGTCCTTTGCCAGATGGTCATCTTAATAATACTATGCATAAATCTGGCATTAGGAATTTGTACTTTGGCCTCTGAAGCGGATACATATCATTAATACTGTTTTACAAATGGAGGAGTTGAGGATTGAAAAGATACATTCAGTGGCCACAACACCACTAAATATAAAATGTGAGTAACTCCAAGAATTTTTACACCTTGGTAATGCAGGAAAGGTCTTAGTGGCTACTCTGCATTTATGGAGATCCTCAGAGTTAACTGTGATGCTCAAAGAAATCACAATATTTCTCAGAAACCACAATGTAAACCTGAGCTAAACGAGATTCCTGACTTTAGAACTTGAGATTTGTACAGCTGTTTCAGGGTATAAGAGTTTGCTCCATGTTTCACTATAAAGGATGCTGTAATTCACTCAAGACCTACAGCCAAGCAGCATGGTAGAGTTCAGCACAGACACACAAACCACAGGATGTACTTCACTTAGTGTCCCTCAACAGATTGGTAGACTTCTGTGAACTCATTCAGTTCACTCGCTCCACGGACAGATATAAGCTTGTTTCTGCCCATGCTGCAAGCAGACCTCAGCTTATTTTGCCCATACTCCAAGGCAGAAAAAGGAGGCCATGACCGTATAACCTTGGCCTTGGAATTAAGTGAACAAACTCATCTTTCTTTAAATCTCATCATGTAGGTCTAAACAAGGGACCAATATGGATGTATGATTTTCTCCTTTTCTAGTTATGTGATGATATCTGTCATAAACCACAAAGAATAGGCGTATCTTCAATCTATCTCTTCCACAGTAACCTCTCAGCAGACTTCAGAGTTTCATCCTTGAAAGTGTGCAGAGCTGTGCCTTTAAAGTGTTACTCAGTAAGAAATCTTGCCAGGAACACTGCAAAATGGCTAAATCCAAATGGTTCTTCCCTTTAGCTCCTTTATGTTCAATGTGATTTGTTCCTTGGCATTGAAGTACAATTTGATACAAAGGATACTTTAATAAGGATTTAGGGCACTGTTTCTGTACTAGAGGGTCACACATGCAGAAGGACAGTGAAAAGAAATCAGGGTGACATGAAGTACTGTAATTTTTATTATATTGTAAAGCATAGAGAATGTTGTTTTCCAATTCTACACACACACCCTAGCCATTCAAGGTCAAATAATCTGTTAACCTCTCCAAACAGACACATGAACATAAGCTTACATATCCTTATTTTTACTTTGGATATATCCTTTGTTCTTACATTTACAGTAAGTGGAAAGAAATCATAAAAATATTGATTAAGACTTTGCCAAGTTGAAGAGCTTAAGAACACTGTTCCAATTAATGTTTTAAGAAGAAAAAAAAACTGGAAGTATTTAGTCTGCAAACAGCTGCTGAAAATGGTAAGTTAATAGGAAAGACAAGACTTTGAAAAAGCAGGCTTAAATAACAATACATAAAAATAATAATCACTTTTATACTTTGAAAAAAAGCAGCATAAAAATAGTGATGATTTAAGTACTGTAGATGTAAAAGTCTCAGTAAATACAGCTTAACTGTGATACTCTGCTGTGTAACTGCTATATATGCTAATGGGCATCTCCTAAATACTTTACTGGGTAGAGTGAGAAAAACATTAAGAACAAAAGAAGCAGAAATGATTCTCACATGGCCTGGACACCCAGTTGAGCCCACTTCAGCTCAGCAGTGCCTATACATTTGCAAATGCTGCTTACAGGGAGACCTTCAAGGAGCCAACTGAAGATAAGACAATATGTTTTGTGTATATCCCCTATACTTCCAATAAGCCAGTTACAAAGCAGTTAAGTAGTGCTGAAGTACTGGGACATACTTTTATAATCCAAACAAATGGGAAGCAGAGACAGGAGTTTACTGGGGAAGAGAAAGCACCTGCTGCAATATTAAAAACAGAGGTATTAAGAGCAAAGGGGTAAACTTCCCATCATACCACTCATACACATCCATTTCTTTTACTGCTGAATCACAGAGGAAATGGCCTGGGCGTGCAGCGGCAGAGGCGCTTTGTTTAACACAAACTACTTAAGGATTATACATAGAAAACCACAGTATCATACAGAGTTTGGCATCTGCTTTTGCAGCTGTCACAGTAGCCCTGCAAGGGAACATTCGGAGCTGCAAAAGAGGCCAAAGGGGACTATATTCCACACACTCATCACCAGGAAAACAGGGTGCCAAGTGGGTATTTGAGTCAAATTTATAAACCAACTTGCTTTAGAACACTGTTTCTATATTTAACATGTAGGGATGAGCCAAGAAACACTGAGATCACACATTACAGATTACAGAAAGATATGATATTACCATAAGCTTCTCCCTAGTGACCTTAAATATCTGAGGTTGGAGCCTGTGTTCAGCTTTGGGGTAAGTAAGTGCATCTTCATTTAGAAAAGGAATAAAATGGAGACAGCTTACAATAACTCAAAATAAGCGCTGTTTTAAAAAGTATTGTTCCCTGTCAGAGACTGCTTAGTAACTTCTAATTATTTAGGCAGGCAGTAATGATTAAATTGTCTAGTTCTTCACTTAAATAAAATGAGCCATGCATTTTAGTTCAATGTTTAACATTAAGTTAAGAGAGTACTAGAATTATGTTCTTCCCTGCCCAAGACGTTGCAACACCTGACTCAAGTTCTCCAGGTATCTCTTGGTTAAATTTTAATATTCCAGATGGCAGAAACCCAAGAGAGGATTCCTTTATTGAGATATTTAATATTTTTTTTAATCTTAAATTTTAGAAAAGCAGTGGGAATCTCTAGATCTACACACTGATCACTCTTTTGGTTTCTGACTTAGAAATTCTTAATAACATTCATGGGGTTACATACAGAGCCATTAGTATCACTGATTTGGATCAGCCTTTATTTAATGACTTCTTGAAATTTTAAACTGTTCACACAAATTTACGCTGTGGATTTTCATTGTGGTTTTCAATAAGATCAAAATATATATCTGTCAGAGTACATGAAAAAAAAAAAAATCATACAAACGTGAAAATTTATCAAATATATGCAAATTTATCACATCGTTTGGCCCAACTGACAAAGTTCCAATCATCCATCACATCATTGATGACTTTATCCAAAGTTCACGAAATTTACATGTGCAAAGCTGCAGTATCAATGGAAGATCTTAACATAAAACCCATAAAGAAATTAGCCAGCTACCTGGTACCATCAGCCTGTGCAACAGCTTGTTGCTTACCACAGCTTCTGGAACATGGGGTTCAGCAAATCTTTCTTTCCCATAATAGAAAACGATTTAAGAGTGCAACAGGACAGCTTTCAGCATGGGCACAAAGACATGTGATCTCCTCACACTGGTAATTCGTGCTCAAAAGAGCTATTTGGAACAGCTAAGAACCCACTTTCCTCCATCTGACTCTTACATACCATCGTGGTATTCATGTTTTATGTTATGTAAGGTTAAAATCCAGGGTTTGAATCTCATCCTGACTCATTTAAGTGCCCAGCCTAGAACCTTGTCTCTTGACCCTTGTTTTTTAAGCATACTACCCTTCCAAGGTCATACTAAGGTCTTCCAAGCGCATTAGCAAGGCAAGGGAGTTTGTTTTGGTCTTTATGCTCTGAGAACAGGCTTGCCTGCAGCAATTCTATTTCAAGTATCCTCATTCCCAGGTCAGTGCAGCCTATTTTTATTGTGAATTTTCCCTGCCTCCCCGCCACACATATTTACCCTTGGACAACACCTAGTTCTCAACCTCACCAGTATTCATCTGCTGTTTCGCAAGTTGTCAAATGACTACTCAAGCGCTAAAAAACCCAACCAAGTCTCTCTAGAGTCTTAATTTAAGTGTTAGCAGGGAGCTGAAAATTAGCAGTAACGTTCCTGCCCGCAGCTACAAAAAAAAAAATAGTGAGAACTGACACTTTAATGATTGCTAAGAAAGGCTGGGTAGCAAGTTTACTAGTTGTTCTCCATTCCACCTTCACTGCCAACGCCGGATGCGTAAGCACTGAACCTACATTTCTGCAATTTCTCTCTTGAGGGCTGGAACCTGAGCTACTAATGCAACTTTGGACAGTACATACCTGTGTCAGGTAAATCGGTGGGCCCCAGCAATCTGCTCAGGAAGCTAGAATGTTCTCACATCGCTGGCTACGCTGTGGAAAGTTTTACATGTTCCTGTTTTCAAGTGCACTAGTCCACAAAGCTCCTTCTTAGAAATTTCAGCTCAGTCATCTCCTTCAGCACCTGCTGTTCATAACTTTTACCTCTCTGATGCACCGGAAACTCCTCTATAGGTTTTTTTTAAGCTGATGATCTCAGCTCAGGCACTCATTTTTAGGTCCCTGTTCTCAAGTCTTTGAGAACTTACTGCCTCTTTGATGCTGACCTAGCAGCTACATCCCATACAACCATAAACGGTGCTTGCTTTGCTGAATGCTTTTAAATCAGTTGTTTGTGCTTTTCACTTTCAAATCATCTTCCCACTCACACTTGGTGTATACAACTGCTTCCCTGTCAGGCAAACAGCTGGTTCACAATCCACAGACAGCACATCTCAGCATTTGCCTTCATAAGGCTGACTTTCCGTGACCACCTGATAAAACTGGCTGCCAAAAACAAGCAGAGAAATACTTCAAATGTCAAGTTTGCTAATCTGCTGAGGGATCTAACACTTTCAGCCCTTCTGATATTTGCCTCATCTGCTGTTTGCCACCACACCACCAGTCAAGGTCTACACAACTTCTGCTCAAGGTGCAGTGGTGTGCAAACCATGCTTCTCAGATGCTGTGAGACCCAAATCCTAATCACTCTGCTGCACCATGACAGTTTTTCAGCTTGAGGGCCACCACACCCTCAACTTCCTGTTGTACTGCCTTTCTTCGCTTCCTCTCTCCTTCCTCTTGGTTTCAGATCCCAGGATGGTCAGTTTAGCTATGCCATAACTTCATAGTGGCACAGCAACATCTTGCCAGCAGATGGAATGGATCCCAATCTGCTTCTGTGTTGAAAGACTATCATTCAAATAACAAATTTTGATAGACTGCATTACCTCTGGTCCCTCCTAATTGCTGCTGACCATAGCCAATGTGTAGCCAGCACCCACAGCTGGGCTTTCAGGACAATCTGTGTTGGCTAGGGGGCCAGGTGCACATTATGATAAATGGCACAGGGGACAATCTGCTGGCCAAGGGAGGCTCTAAACACACTGAACATTGCCAAGATTGTCATGGTTTGCTTTGGCCAGTTGTGCCCGTGCTAAAAATAAAATGACAGCAGTAGACACTAGGAAAAGCACTCTTAACTTCAGACAGAAATCTGTAGTGACAAGTATTAAAATCTCACGTCAAAAAATTTAATCAAGGACATCATAGGTCCAGCTGAACTCTGAGCCCAGGAGCACTTTGCATCTCCTGGCTCTGGTTATGCACCTTGGCTGCATGTCAGCCCAAGGCTGAGGACGTGGGTGGGATGGGGACAGTCACCCTGTGCCCCGTCAGGTCTATCTGACTGGGAGTCAAAGCTGCCAGGCAGAGCACTGAACGCATTGCTCCTGAAGTTTAGGCACCCTGTGACAGAAACCAGAGTTCAGGAATGAAAGCCACAGAATTTGTATCTTCTGTATAAATAGCTTTCTCTGAGTGAACTTCGAACATCTTTTAATTAGCTGTGAAGTTTTCAATAAGAGAGAAGATACTTGGGATACTAGAGATACTTAGAAAGATACTACAGGGATACTAGATTTGGTGGAATGTGGACAACTTTAGAGATAAAATGAGCCCCAACCCTCAAAATATGAGGCATTTGAGAGGTATTGGAATAAGTGCCTACAGCAGTTTATGAACAGATTCAGAGATGATGGTTCACAGTTCACTTATAAAACTGTAAATAGTTTTGAGAGAAAGATTAATTTCACGGAACATCTTGGAAATGTACTGTTCAGCTGTGATATTCTCCAAAAAGTTAAATGTATTTAAATTGTCTAATACAAATATACAGTGGAAAAAAATCTTTTTACTGGAATGAGTAATCACTATGTGCTGTTTAGTAGTGCAATTCTCCCTTTAATTGTCCATTCCCTCCTGCTGGCTCTTTTAGCGATTCAAGAAAAAATATCAAAGAATAAATAAAGTGGATGCAAGAGATTTCTTAATACATAATGCCTAGGCTGTACTTTACAGATGAAATCGCAGACAATTCAATCGTTACATAACCGACAGTATCATGGCAATTTGGGAACTGCTGCATTGCTCATTTCTCTCTCCTCTGCCTAGCCCCAACCAGAGCTTTATCATATTCTACTTCTGGCTTAAGTTGCAGCACCTCACTGGCAACATAATGGGCATTGGTAGTGTCTTGAAGACAAAGAAAAACTTCCTCTCTAAAGCACTGCAGAAATGAGTCATGCATAGTGGTGCCCACCTTCAAAATAATTGAAGTCACACATAATTTACACACACATTTCAAAGAAGAAACCATTACAGAACCTGAAGAAAACAAAACCTGCCATCTCTCTCTTTGCATGGCAGAGGGATTTGGGGGTACATGGGTCTGATGACTTCCCTCCACACATCATGTACCAGCTGAACACACTGAGCACAAAGACATGGCTACAGTGACAGGGGGACATCAGCAAGCTCGCCCGTTCTCACCATCCCTCCAGGTTTGTTTCTCTTCAGTTTTTCCCTCAGGACCAGTCAGGCTGTGCCCTCGTTCTTTCCTCTGTCTCCAGACACAAGAGGGGCCTCTTTGCCTCTTTTGAGAGTCATCCAGAACCAACCCCTCTTTTCCCTGACGTGCTGCACGCCTGTGAGTGACCATGGGGGAATTTGCAGCAGCTTGCTATCGCTTGTGCACACCAACTTGTGGCAGGAGGACTTCTGCTTATTATGATATGCCTTGTACCATTTCTATCTGCAGCCTAATTCATATATTTAATGGACTCTACTTCCATCACACTTTAAACCCAGTGATTTCACCATTTATAAATTAAACTTAGATTTTGCCATTCCATGAAAGCCGTTGATTACTCATTAGCCTTGCTACAGACATTTATTTTACAGCCTGAATAACACTACCGTCCTCACCTAGATTGTTCTCCTGAATAACAGAAGTTAAAAAGAATATCACCCATCAACTAGCCAAGAGGCTTCCATTGTTTTTCCTCCAAGAACAGTTTCCTCCTAGTATGTGAGTACTGACACCAAACTCACGTTGAATTTGGGTCTCTCATGACTTTTACAAGCAGCAGCTGTCGCAGTGCCTCGTCATTAACATGTGATTGACATGAGGAACACGGCTTGTCCAGAGCAACATGACAGCACTGCAAAGAGTGCAAGAACCTGATACACCTGAACCATCTATGAAACTACACATCCTGATTAACAGCCTCAAGAGCCCATTTATGACAGCACTGGCATCAAAGGTAGAACACCCTGACCTGTATGGTGTATGTTGCCCTGACAAGGCACAGGCCGTACAAAGAGAGCTTGAGGAGGGCCCAGGTTGTTGATATGAACAGAAGATGGACAATAAAAGCCTCCTCTTAGTTTCTGAGGAACACGTACTGTGTTATCAGTGCTCTAATTACACTCTTAATTTGATTTAAGTCCAAATGAAACCCGGAGCTGTGCTCTCATTACAGAGCACTTATATTCCTATACTCTTTAGGTACGCAGCTAATTTTAAACGGCTGGAAGATAAATTAATTGCACTAATTTTGATAACATTTCATTTAGAAGTCTGGGAGAAAACTAAATGAGACCAGTTAAATAGATAATGGCGTAAACATTTTCTCCATTCGCTGATTTATTAGAGAGATTCAATGCAATGCAAGCAGCTCCTCTACTGGAAAGGCTGCATGTCATGGACTATGGTCATGTGTAGTAACAAAACAGGAGGCTTCCTTCCTGCAACAACCCAGCTACAGGATACTGCCACAGGCACCGTGGGGTGAGGTATGACCAATGCTGGGGACGCTCTGGGCGGACTCTCTCACACACACCCAGCCGAGACCAATTAGATAAATATAACAAGGTCATTGATGCTACTTCTCTTCTCTTCTTAACAATATTAATTAAAAAATTAAAATTCTTCATTGGGGCTTTTTTTACTGTCCTTTAGTGCAGTAAATAAGTAACTACTGCCTACTTAAAATTGAGTTTTTAAGGTTAAAAATGTTCCTTTTGTATATATTTTTTCTTAAATGTATCTTGAAAAAAATGCAAACATTTTATGATAGTTCTGAAAGCTTCAAAAACTCAGATTAGTTTTGCAATTTCAATTTTTTCAAAATTTATTTTATTTGAAGTTTTGCCTTTCTTTTTCTGAGCCTTGAATGAAATGGACTGATGTAAACAATATCGACTATGATCTAAAGTCAAAGACTAAATATGCAGTTTGGGCAGTATATATTAATCATTTTTTATGTTACACATTTAAAAAAAAAAAAAAAAAAAAAGAAGAAATGATCAGCTTGAAAGTTTTCCCTTGCAAAATATAAAATCCAAAGATTTAGTCAAGGATAGGAATGTTTCCTGAAGCAAAACTCCAAACTCATGTGTTCCCAGCTGAATGTCCTACCCACCACACTGCTAAATCACAATCTACATGTCCCCTAATGTTTAGTTTGTACATGATAAGGACTTATTTGGTTCAAATTCCAACTACTGTGGCATTTTAAATATGGCACTCTACCAGAAAGGAGAAGGCACAAATTTCAGGCCATTCTGCACCCTATCCCACAATCTTTGCATGTTAAAACTATTTTTTTCTGGCTCCAGCATAGCAGCATCAGTCTAAATAGCATGTCAGATATGGTCTCAGTTGCCTCGATAAAACCTTTCCATTCTAACTTGATTTTTCCTCTCGTGGGTGTTGCACATCGACTACTGCAACGATTCCCCTGCAGTTATTTAATTAGAGCCTAATCTCCCCTTCTCACACAGAGCAAGACTTTCTGCCTTAGTACTCATAAACTGCAGAAGCATTGGTTTTGCTGGTAAAAGCAGGTTTTCCTCTTTAGCACCTCTCTGGGGTGGGATGTGCCTCTTCACTTTCGCACAGCCTCCCTGCCTGTGGCCAGATGCCCAGCTAAGGGGATCCAGGTGCAAGTAACAAACATGAAGTCCATGGTCCAGGTAACCTCACAGTCAGGAGCCATAGCAGAGGCAGCAGGAGGAGGAGGAGGCAGGGACTGATGCTGCAGCACAGTTGTTGCTAGGGAAAGGGGTGCCCCTTCATCATGAGCATCATCATGGGGTGCCCTTCATCATGAAGGAGAGTAAAGCCAAGAGCAATTCCTCTGAGGTAGTTACCAGTTTGTATAACTCTAGGGCAGTGTGCGGCTGTGAAGTGCTCACCTGGAGACAAGTCTCCATTACAAGTGTTCAAACAGTTAACTCTTATCATTATCAACCTCTTCAAATTAAACGTGGTTCTTGCGCTTCTAAAGAGAATAAGGAAAAAGTACATCACAGGCAAAGTCCAGGCACTTCCCTCAGAATGTTTTCATAACATTCAGGGGGACCTAAATCCAATGCACAAAGTGGAGAACAGACTATACTTCTGGTAAATGAGGTTAGAATAACATTCGGTTTTTAAAAATACCACCCTGTAAATTCTTCTGCTTAGAGAAAAAAGCAAGTAACATTAGGCAGCTTCTCCCGAGTGTCTGCGAGTCTCCCTCTAATGCACAGGGGGAAAATACACTAATCTTCGCTCCACTTCTGTGATTTCTAGTTTTGCTTCTGTTAATCATTCATTTTACAAAGTAAATTTACATTATGTTAAGAGACTCGCCCTTCCCTAGCATCTTTGGCAGTCTTCTAGGTTTCATGGTCACATGTTGTAAGCCCTAAAACGTATGCAGGTTATTCTGCTGGAACAAAAGTGCTTGTGTTTCCTTGGACTTTGCCTGTTTATGGTTTGGAACATCAAGTGTGCAAACCATGTGTAAGAGCCACAAGGGATCTAAACAAAAGTACAGGATCGTTCAGAAAGCTAGTACAGACACAGAACATACATAACCTCTTCTCCACCATGAGTTTACTGAAGGCATCTTCCTGTAACCAATGTTCGTGGGAACACAGAAACATAGAATCATTCAGGTTGGAAAAGACCCTTGGGATCATCGAGTCCAACCATCACCCCTACTCTACAAGTTCTCCCCTACACCATATCCCTCAACACCACATCTAATCGACTCTTAAACACAGTCAGTGATGGTAACTCCACCACCTCCCTGGGCAGCCGATTCCAGTGACTGACCACGCTTTCTGTGAAGAATTTTTTCCTAATGTCCAGCCTAAAATCTTCAAATATAAAACTGCATGCCAGGTCTGTGTTAACAGGCATCTCTGGAAACACAGTGGAATTAACAGTCAACATTTTGTACTAATGCAACATGGAAGTTCTAGCAAAACAAAACAACCTTCCATCACACCACCACTGATTTTTGCTCCTGGATGGAGGTTTGAGTATCATATATGGCAAAAAAAAAAAAAAAAAAGGTTACTGACTTGAATTAAATGGGTTGTAATCAGACTTTGCACTCTCATGTCATACTGATGTGCATTCTGTGCAGTGGGAGATGAAGAAACCCACAGCCTGTCTGGCTTGATGCCTGCTGAAGTATTAGGTTGGGGATACTGTCCCAGCTGCAGATGAACAAGTTGGGAAAAAATGCATAAGTAACCTTAGTGTGGATCAGGGGAAAAAGAGTGACTGTCTCAATGAGAAAAGAGAGCCTGTTGGGGTCCATAAGCACAATTACAAACCAAGTTGAGGAACACAGTCAGGAATCAGGCCAGAACCTTCTCTTTACAGAAGATCAAATGGGAAAGAAGATCCCCAAAAAGGAGCAGAGCCAGGATAAGCAAGGGCACGCAGGAACAGGATCTATCTTGAGGCCTGCAGAAGGCAAGATAAGGAGCCAAGAGGAGGAAGGCAGATGCAGTCAGTGATGTTCAGAAGAAGCAGGTTCCCAAGCAATCCACAAGTTCCCAGAGTGTCTCCTACTGCAACAACAGTGCTTTGGGCACAGCCTCTTTCCAGAGAGCTCAGGAGTCAATAACCTGGAGAGTGATTGCCCTCAGCTAATTACAGAGACCATTCAAGGCATTCATTGGCACGTGTACTAAAGTTCATTTTTTGTTGGGGTTTTTTGTTAGCTTTTTTTTTTTTTTACCGAGTTGCTTGTAACAACTTGACAATTTTCTCAGACCCATGCTAAATCTTTTGAGATTGCAGGAAGGAATGCACACAAAAGACCTCAAAACCCCCAAACCCTATTGCTCCCAAAAGAACAAAGGTAAGGTTTTGTCTCAGTTCAATCTACTGTTTTGTCAGTTTTATACTATCACATACTTTATTACATAATCCATTTGTGAGCCACTTTAATTCTGAATGCCCTCCACTCAGAAAATGAGTAAATATCTGATTTAATGGTTTCTATAAAAAAGTGCTATAAGCTTCCTCCTGTACTATTTGTTATCCATAACTGGGAATTGCTTTTATGACATCCTACCACCCAGTGCAAATTTTTGTACATGATCTTTTAGTAATATAGCCTAGACAGCAATAACCTAGTGTTGGACATGTTTCCAAGAGCTCTGAATTGGTGGCAAAGAACATTTACAAGCACTACTTAAATCACAACATGCAAGAGAGAGACCAAAACAAAGCCTTCCCCTCTTCAGCAAAATACTAAATGAAGCCTTCTGCAGAACTAAAGCATTGATCTTCTCATGCTTTTGCCTGAGTTAGCTTTTGGGGCTTTTTTTCAGAGCCCTTTTGCCAACTTGCATTCAAAGTTTGGCCTGAGGAGAGCTGGCCTCAAAGTGGTAACACCAGGCAGCTTGAGAGTTTAATGCTGGATTCCCATGCCTTTCAAACTAGTTTTCATCTTTTCCCTTTCAATCAGCTTGAAAGGAAGTAAAGAGGACAAAAGTCTGCCTTAATTGCTGGCACCATTTTGCGATCAAGTATTGCCTATTTACAGGGCATTTTCAAAGCTGTATACTTGTGCCCTGAGCTGACCCAATTTTGTGTTAGATCTTGATGGTACTTGGTGTGCTGGGATTATTCAGAACACTGCACTTTTTGGAAGAAGTCAAGAGGTATTTCTGAGTGTGGTTGTTCACAAGCCCAACGAATGTATTGCACCACATAACCCTAATTGTGTGCTTTGCTGACAGAAGCCCTGCCTACAACTCGGATTTAAGAAAACACATCATCCGCCTGAGGACTTCATTGCCTTTTGATGCAAGGTTTTGCTGGACCTTCAGTTTCTACACTCCTACTCCTCCACTTAGTCACGGATAACATTGCTGTTTCAGTAAGGTTACTTAACCTGTATTTTAATAGTTACAACCAGCTATGGAATGAGAATGCACTTGGGGGTTCAGTCTCAGATTTATAGTTGCTGTGTCATAATGGGGAAGACTGTTCTGATGGCCCTGACTTCTCAGAGAAAAATGTAAGGACAAAGCCTACACTTTCATGAGGACTGGAGGAGGAAAAGGGCCTCAATAACTGAAACAAATTAAAAACTGAAAAGTTGCCAAATCCAACTGTGAATCCCCCCAAAAATCTATCCCATGCATTGTTTCTGAAAGATACATTAAGCATTTCTGGGTGTTTACTTCTGCCAGTCTTTGTCATATGTGGATGCACAAACTGAAAAATAATTTTGGAAAGCATAGCATTAGAAGTCTCCATCTCCTTTTAAGATTTCCTGACCAGGTGGAGGCACCTGGAATGAAATATGCTGTGGTGCCTGGAAAGAAGAATCCGTGATAATGCTTCTCACGGGTTTAAGTAAATGAGTGGAGAGGTGTAACAGGTTCTATTCTCCGCAGCCAAAGTTAGCCCAAAATGTGCAAGGTCTTTTGTAAGACTTTGAAATAACGCATTCCATAGCAGGAATGTGAAAAGAGAGAGATGAAGTGTTTCCTATGTGGCCATCTTAATGACTATTATTTGCTTGTCACTTCACGGAGGAAATGTGCCAATTCAAGACAAGAAATGCTCTGAGGTGACTGTATGTGATTTTTCAGGTACATTGGCACAGTGTAAATTATCCTTATTCCCTAGGTGTTATGGGACATCACTTTCCTAATCCATAAATTTAGCAATTAATCAAACATAAGCAATCATGTAAATATACTTTATACTCAAAATTCAACAACTCATTTCTACTCTACAATGACTATTTCTGATCACGCTATTTCTATGGTTGAGAATGATATTTTTTTTCCCTCTACATTCTTCTCTTTCTCAGAAACAGTTTTGGGTTTTTTAACCCAAGATTTTAATATGAACTGAAGTAAAGACCAGGAAAATCTCATTTGAAGAAACTAGCTTGTCCAGAAGGAGCCCTGTCTCCAACCAGAGCACTATTGGCTCATCTCAGATGGAAGGCAGAACCACACATTCGGATAACAGTTTTGGGGGATGCTTCTGGAAAAACAGTGCAATGCTAGCACTAAATAAAAGAACTGCTTCAGTCCTGAAATATTTTTCAGATGGGAGAACCAGCTTCCTGATAAGTCCTTTTACAAGCAATTCAAGAGAAACATTTAAATAACTTTGTGCCACCTTAATTAGAGGGCTTGCCATATGTAATATCTATTAATACAGACAGTAGGACTCTATCTCTCACTTTTCATCTAATGTAAAATAACTTTGAGTAGTAGGTGTGTGTTTTAATTTTGTGTTGTTTTAACATCCACTTATGCTGACAGAAACTGGAATCCATTTCATCGTGTTTTCAAAATCGTAACAAAAGCAATGCTCCAAAAAGGCTTCTATATGGCAGGAAAAAAAAGTGCAAAGCAAAAAAGATTTAAGCAGCTTGGCATCAGAACAAATGGGCAGCAGAGGTGAAAATAGACCCCAGGCCTCCGACACGCCACTCCGGGCATGTATGGTCTGATCTCTCCTGCCTGATTTATTTACACCAGTTTTTATTGTCCACAGCTTAACTGAATTACAGAATCCACATCAACAGCTGGGGCTCACAAACTGGATATATATTTTTAATAAGAAATATTTAAAATCTTTATTTTAATTGTCAGTGGTCATACATCATGCACTAGCTTGCTGCCTTTTTTGAACATGGACATACACTGCTTTCATTTATTAAGTTACTGATCATTCATCTAAGGCTAGGGAGGGCAATAAAGGCACTCGTGAAAACAAAAATCGATAGAGCTGTAAATAAGCTTTGCTACAGCTCCTAAGAATTTTAAGTCATTCATTATGTAGAAACATGTATTGCCAGCCAAGGAAATGCACTGGCTTTCTACACTAGTTTCTACATTTTTTCTCTAGTTGTACCCATCACCTTCTAGTTATAGGTCAGAAGAGAGGATTATGGGGACTTCGTAAAGGCAATTAACGTGTTGCCAACCCTAATACATATGACACAATGCATTTGCTGAATAGACAGGGGTAAAGTTAATGACCATGTTTCCACACAGCTAGAGACTTCTGTTTCTTTTACATTCTGCCTTTTGGATCAAATCCCCCTTCCAAACTGCTAGTCAGGTTTTCCAAAGGCCTTCAGGAAGAACAGAATAAGCAATTTTAATAAATTCCAATCACATTTTGGGCTATGGGGGGACAATCAAAACATTCAGGCCATATACAGTTTACACCTCTAATATCAGAAGGTGAAACATCAGAGTGTAAAAGGACAAGATCCCACAAGGGAAAAAGCACTTGGGAAATAAAACTGCTGCTTAAAATGTGTGAAAATGGAGACCTTGAATTTGAACCCTTTCAGAAGGGCAGTGTGCAGACGGGGAATTTGGCAATCTCACTGGGGTATTCCTGGGTAGGACGAGATTCAAGTACTGCAGAGCTAATAAGGTCAAATACATTGGCCATGGACTGCATCACTTTGCACCTTGCCTTAAGAAAGCCCAAGCACGCTATGGGGTCGTGCAAGAGTGCATCAGGAGACACGGTAGGAGAGGAAAAGGCATGGCATTTTGAAGTCCTCTTCCAAATACCTGAGCACAGTAGCACTGTAAACTATATCCCATGCCATTTAATACATTCAGCTCTTTTGATCAAGAAGCAGAACCTTGGAAAATTTCCACAGATGTTAGCAGGGAACACTGCCTAATTGCCAAAGTATGTATACTTTAGCTTAAACTGATTTGACTTTTTCTTCCTTGCAACCTGAGTTTCCAGATCATATATTTTTTCAGAACAACTTGGAATCTATGGGGTTCAATAAATACAGTGAAAAAAAAAAAGTGAGGTATGAGAAATCCTGATAATCTTGATATGTTTCTCAGAAGACTACGAAAGAAAGCTGGATTTGATCACTTGCCAAAGAACAAAGGAAAAGGTCTTTAAGCTAAATCTTACTGGATCAAAGGTGACATCTGACCACTTAGAAACAAATCCTTTACAGTTTAGTAAGTAGCAAAGCAAAAATAACTCCACGGAGCCCCATATATTAACACACATCTGACAACTATGCCGACAGGAGCTCTTACTATTTAATCATACAGAAATTTTGGGCTTAGCCTCCCAGGCAGTCATATAAATGTTTTCTGAGAAGACAGAAACCCTGAAATCTCTATGCAGAGTGCACACACACTTTTTTCCTCCCATACCTCTACACACAGAGGAAAGAGATCTGAAGAGTAAGGTATTTTCAGTCTGAGACTGACCACACAAACTCAGCTTTCTCACGTGAGGCTCAGATCCCCTGTATTAATTTAAGCGCCATGTTCAGAGAGGCTGTGTTCTCTCAGCTTCATCTAGAGCCAAAGGCTCCAGCATTCATAAATAAATAAGCAAGGAGATCAGACTCTCATGGCTGGTCAGTCAGATTTACTACTAGAAATCATTGCAGATACTTTCCCAGTAGCTAACCACAAAGAGCAGTTTATCTCCTAATCTGGGACTCATTTTCAGAGTCATTTATGGAAGAAAGATTTAACTTGAAGAATGCTTTTGTCCTAGATACCTACAAACACATTTATCTTGGAGCCCAGGTGCCCCTGTTAATTTGCACTAACTTTATAGGAGCCCATAAGAATATTCATAGAATCAGAAACATATTTCTAAATGATTCATGCTGCAAATCCACAATTATCCATTTGCAGCACCATTACCATATTAAATATGTGACAATGTGTGCACTCTTCATTATGTTCAATGTCATCCTTTATTCTATTTATAGGCCAAAAACGGAATCTTAAACAGATGTATCAATTTCTGGGAAGCTTTGTCATAATTTTAGTTACTGAAATCTTGATAAGAATTTGGATTTTTTAAAAAAAACATCAGTTTATCTGGCTGGAAAACCATTCTGTGGGCAAGAAAAAATAGAAACGCTGCTGTAAGTTTACAAACAGACAAACTTTTCCTTGGACTGCCAGCATGAAGCAGTGTCTAGCATCCAAAACCTACATTCAGGAGACCTGGTAGTATCAGAAATCCACAGGCAAGATTTCATCACAGGCACCACCCTAATACAACAACATTTAATGTATGCATGATTTCACAACTCCTCCCACACATGTTGATGTACATGCCTTCTGCAAAGTGTCACGCTTACTTCAGAATCACCAAGCTGAAATTGCTGAGCCATGTGGCTTGAAAATAGCTCCAGTGGAGCTCCAGCTTGGGAGACACATCCTGTGTTTAAAAAATAATTGTGTGCCTGGCAGGAGGGGTGCTGGGTAACATCTCATTGCTACAGCACAAGACCACAGCCTCATCGTACCCTACAGGCACCCTTTGGAGACTGGTGTGAAGCTCCCAGGACACGCTTTTGGGAAGACAGCTTCTCAGCATCCCTGCATCTGCCCTTTGGACCAGCAATTGACTCAGAGAGCACACAAACCTCCGAAGAGCCAGGAAAATTTTCCACAAACATGCAGAATGAAGAGCCTAACATCAGCATGGAACTATTTCTCTCATGAAGAAAGGGGTGAGAATTGCATGGAAAGTCAAGTAACAACCAAATGAAAATAAAATAAAGGAAACCTTGCTGAGAGACAAAAGTGATGACAGAGTATACCTTTTGAGTTTGTGAATATTTTTGTGTATGTGACACAAAAGATTTATATTGCTATATGATTGGGAGTTACTGTGTCAACATTTAAAGAACAATTGAGAGCTAAAAACAGCTTTTGTCTGTACAAAAAGTTCATGTCTTCAGATAGCCTGAGCAGTCAATTCTCTGCAAACCTAGATTATGTCCTCTTAGAACTGATTTTCAATATCATGCAGCTAAATTAGTGGCATGAGTACCGTGGTAATTGAAACCTTGACAATTTTATTGGTAGGTACACCTGAGGCTGGATGGGGCTTTGAGCAACCTGCTCTAGTGGGAGGTGTCCCTGCCCATGGTAGCGGGGTTGGAACTCTATGATCTTTAGGGTCCCTTCCAACTATAACCATTCTGTGATTCCTCAAATATACGGTCCAAAAAGCAGTTAAATAGTCAGGCTTAGGAGATCTTGAAAGGCCATAGAGGATCAAGGCTAAATCAAAGCTACTTAACTCTATGGGGAAAATGGTAAATTTAGGCAAAACAATAGATAGTTAAACTTTTTCTTTTTGACCTGTTCCTTTCTGCTTGGTATAGTCTAACAGAGAAAAATACTTTCTTTTGAAGAAGCTCTTGACTATATTTTCACAGAAATCATAGGTCTGAGAAAAGTCTATAACCAAAAGCCTCTTCAATAATACAATTGCTGAACATGGGAACCCATTATCTATTGACCCAGCAAAACAACATGGTGACTACTGTGTTTCCACTCTGTTAGAATCTTCAGTCAGGCCAATAATCCAGAAAGAGGTATTTATAGGAGAAAATCAAAGATGCTTCATGGTCATCTCATTACAGTCAGCTCTGTATCATCACTGCACATTGTGAGGGCATGGCTGAGCGGTCAGGCTGAAGGATTGGAAGGTCTAGAAATATTTCCTTGTTTCATAGCAGAGAACCTGTGTCTATGACTGTACTGTCCATGGGGAATGTGTTAGTGACCACTCATGCCCGTTTTTGTCTCTGACCTGTGATATCTCTGAGTGATAATTGGGCCATGCCAAAGGTTTGCCAGGCATGAGGCTAATGGTAAAGGCAATCACATGCCAGTACTTTGGCCTTGCTTCATTATGAGCATGTACAAAGCCAGTATAACCTGGTATCTGGGTCCTCATATCTGGCAAGGACATAACAGTAACATCTTCAGCTGTCACCCACTTTCTGTCCAGCTTCCAATACTCCAGGTTTGGGTCCCTGGACACTGAAGTTTCTGCCACTGATCAGCTGAAAAGCCATTTAAATTTCAGCTCCTGTAGCTCTCCCTTGTATGAACATGTCTTGAGGGTACCAAAGACACTTAACAACCTGCATTAGGATGTCACAGCTGGGAGAAGAAGCAAGAAGCTTGCCACACAAATCAGGGCAGGGAGTACAGGTAAAGAAATCACAGAATCACAAAACTGTCACAGTTGGAAAGGACCTCTGAGATTGAGTCCAACCATACACACACAAAACCCCCTACATCTTAGCCACTAGAGCATGTCCTGAAGTGCTACACCTACACGTTTCTGAAATACCTCCAGGGTTGGTGACACAACTACTTCCCTGGGCAGGACATTCCAGTGCCAGACCACTCTTTCAATAAAGTAATTCTTCCTAACATCCAGTCTAAACTCCTGCTGCTGCAATTTCAGACCATTTCCTCTGGTCCTGTCATTATTCACTTGGGAGAAGAGGCCAACATCCACCTCTACAACCTCCTTTCTGGTAGTTGTAGGGGGCAATGAGGTCTCCCCTCAGCCTCCTCTTCTCCAGACCAAATACACCAGGTCTCTCAGCCTCATAGGACTTGTTCTCTAGACTCCTCACCAGCTTGGTAGCTCTCCTCTAGACACGGTCCAGAACCTCAATGTCCTTGTATGGAGGGACCCAGAACTGAACACAGTACTCAAGGTGAGGCCTCACCAGTGCCGAGTACAGAGGCACAATCACTTCCCTAAATGCAAAGCTAAGAGGAAGCGTGAAACTGAACTGGTTTTGGCAGCATAGTATGGGCTACTTAAATACTTGATCTGACTTAGCTGCTCCCTTCCAGCAGTTACTGACACTTGAGGACAAGATGTAAACACACAGATGTGACATCCACCTTGGCCTGCCAGCCATCCTTACAACCTCTGGTACTGAGATTCCTCCCTCTCTTCTACACATCTCTCCCATTTCAGTACTGACCCATCTACAGGGCTTCCCTCTCAGCTAGCCATTTTCTGCAAACCTTTCCTTGAAATTCCTCCGTGTGTGGTATTGGGAGCCTCTGCACAACTTATGCACAGGATTGAAACTCCCATTGTATACAAGCTGCCAAGAATAAGTAATTGCAATGAGGAGTAGAATAATGGTTAAATACTATTAAATATGGACTTTGAGAACCTGCAAGGAGATACATAATCAATGTGCACATGTGCCCTAATGCATAACAACTGAATTGTTATCAGCTGTGCTGGTGTCTTCACAAACATTTGGACTAAGGTTTCTAAATGCCACCTTTTAAGTCCTCTCTTTCAAGTCCACTTTGTAATTATTTCAGTGAATATTCAGTTTTGATGAATATCACAATTGATAACAAACAATTGAATGTAACACACGCTAAGGCCCTATCTGCACTGTGCAAATAGAAATGGGTGGCACTCAGACTATCCCCATGTCTAGTGCAGATGTAAAAACCAGCACAAAGTAAAACTGTAATCAGGGCAGCTTAATTTAGTAATGAACTCTGATTTACTCTGAGAGCTGCAGTCAGCAATTTCCAATTTGAGAAAATATTCATGCATAGATATTCCTACCACTAACACAGTTTTAGCATAAATGATATTTAATGAAAAATGAGTGAACAGTAAATATTGATAATAGAAACTGGAAGGGAAGGAGAAATACAAAAAATTAAATTTATCATAAAGGAAAAACAAATAACCTATTTTGACAATCTTTTTGTCATGTATTTTTTTCTCCTGCGTGGTGAGTGAGAGAAAATCAGTAAAAGATCATAAGAAATACCAGAAGCTTTGGAACTGTGCATGTAAAAAGGCTTGAGGGTCACTGCCATCCTCCAGGCCTCTGCAGAACTTTGATAATTTGATGCAATCTGGAAGCACTTCAGTGCCAAAGAACAGTGGCTGCCTTCCATCACCCGAGTTTACTGAGCTGGTTTACAGGTTCAGTGATTTAGCCTTTCCTTAGGATTAAAGCTATTCTTGCACTTATTATTCTCGAGGAAAGGTCTTTTTCTTGACAGTGATTATGAGTGAGTGAATAATTTTAGGCAACAGTTTAGCCCCATGTTTACCTTGCAAAATATCTGCAAGCAGATTGTAACTCCCTTCAATTTAGAATTCAAATGTATTTGATGCATATGTTTTGATGATCCCAAGGGTCTCTTCCAACCATTGCTGTATTTGATATCTAAAATGTCTGGTTTCACTACTTTGGTCAAACAAGTCACACGGTCTTATTTCAATCTGTATTGTGGTGCAAGATCTTCACCTGTGCCAGTGTTAAACCAAAGCCCTGCGCCTGTTCAGGCACATGACTTTGCAACAATGCTTTTGAAGAATTACATGGGTAAAACTTCTCTCCTTGGAAGCTGAGGAAGGAAGAAGGCATGGCTGACATGCTTCCTGAAAAGCTGGAAGAAATACTCACTGAAATACTTACAAAGTGGACTTGAAAGAGAAGACTTAAAAGGTGGCATTTAGAAACCTTTGTCTAAATGTCTGTGAAGACTCCAGCACAGCTGCCTTCTAACGTGGCAATGCCAAGGCTCTCTGGGCACTTTTAGGTCAAAGAGCTTCCCTAGAGGCCAGAGATCTGCACCTGAGCACACACCTAAGTCCCAAATGCCTGTAGGTCTGGCTATGTGACTCAGTAACAGTCAGCTACAGCATTTCATCTGTAGAATTCAAACCACATTGAGCAATTTACCCTGCATTTTGGTGGGGGTTTGTTGTGATTTTTTTGTTGTTGGTTGTTTTTATGTTTGTTTTTTCAGGTTGGCAGGCTCTCAGCAGGATAAATTTCCCCCCTCTGTTGCATCTCTAACACCTCCCTGTCTGCAGAGCTCTCCTGGGGAGAAAGGCACAAGGGAGGAATGGCACCAAGAGATTTTGCTTTGCTGCTGTGTCACTCTGGTGCTGCCTCCAGGGCCAATGAATCCAGCTGAAGGCATGGGCTTATTAGGAGGTGCATGTATAATGCGACCATGCTGCCTTCAAACCCTGAGTGGGCATCTGCCTGGTGGTCTACCAAGTGATCAGAGACCTCAGAAATGGATCTGAAGGTGATTATGCACCAGCTACCGAAAACCCCTACACGGTGGGTGGGCTCGATGATCCCAAGGGTCTCTTCCAACCAAAATGATTCTAAATGATTCTAACAGCACAGGTCACATGAATCACAGCATCAGAAGACAGACCCCAGCCAGGGAACCATTATTGTGTAGGGCTAAATTATCACTGTGCATGGACCTACATTGAAGTTCAGCCCTGGACAAATCACAGACATTTGCAAATTGGAAGAAATTTTATCAGACTAGCCGCTAGAAAGTCATTAAAACTTTAGAAAAGTTGACAATCATCTAATTAAGTCAGAGAATAGTACAGCAGCCATGAGAAAAATGTAACACTAAGTTCCTTTAGAGAACTATGCCAGGAGTGGGGTAAGTACATTCCACTACATAATAACATAATAATGAACTTTCCCCTGTCAGGCTGTGATAGAGTCTGGAGTGTAAGTGTATTTGGCACTTGTCTTACAAAAGTTGAGTCCTATTCAGCATTGCTCCATTTAGGCACTCCTACTCCTGGAGCTGCAGAAAGAAAGCTCATGCTGAGTAAGATAAAAGCCAGCACCAGGCACATAACTTACATGTTGAAGGGCAGGGCACCATATATGCTTGAGAACCAAAGAGATTACAGGACACACTTCTGTCATTATGGATTTTATTTTTCATCCTGTGCCAGATAGAAACTGTGCATTTGCTTTGTCAGGGGACGTGATTTTAAAGAGTTACTTAGCACCATAGTTTGGGATAAGCACTCAACACCCTAATAGACTGTTTTCCCATTTCAGGATACATACTGTCTTCCACTATCTCTTATGTGTCCTCTCCAACTGCAGTCTTTTTGGTCCTTTTCAAGAAGGAAATGTTCCCCTGCTCCCACTGTCTCACCAAGAATTTCTCATTTATTACCTCCAGTTACTTTTTATTTGCACTTCCATGTGGTCCTCCACGTCCTTCCTTCTCTTGGTCTGTCAGGGTTTATAAAAGGAGCAGGAATCCTTTACTCGTGAGATTGGGCACTGCTAGTGGTTGTCCAGTTTTTTTAACTTTCTCCTTGTTAGTGTTTATATTACAATTACTTGTTTCTCCTGTGTGTGTTTACTGCACCCATAACCTTTACAATAGATGTCTTTGGTACACAATTGCTTATTAAAGCAGCAGCAGGAAGATTCAAGATGACAGTGCAAACTGATGCATTTTCACAAGCATTATTCTCATCAAGGAGATATTACTATTTACTACCTGGTAGCAATGATAGGGCTTGTTAATTCTCTTGTCAACATGCATTTTCTTGACAATGCCTACGCATAAAAATATTTGTTTAGTTTTTTAAAATCTTAATTGAATCAAACACTACACATATTAAACAGATGCTCTGGCCAAATACAAAACTAAACAACAAGTAACATCAATTTTAGGAATAGAGCACTTGGAAAGCTGGCTCTTGACTGCCAAGAAAGTATTTGTTATCACAAGGTAACGCAGTTTCCTTTAAAAATGCAACTATCAAAAAGTCTATCTATTTTGTGGAGTTATGTTGAATGATAAGTTGCTTTTCAAAGGAATAAAATCAAGCGTCAAATTTTGATAGTGGTCAATTCATGCTTTTTAAGATATTAAGCTTAAATCTTAATTTGATACTTACAGCTGACATTATTTTTAAATTCTACATACGATGTTGCATTAATGAAAAACCAAAACCGCCAGCACTTCTGTTGGAGACAATCAATGAGAAGAGAAAGGAATGTCTGTTTCATGAGAAATTGAACTTTGGGGGTTCTTTCCATTTCACATTAGCACAAATCTGCCACCAACCTACACTCCAAATGTTGGAATTATGCACAGCTTTGCAGTATCTCTTTCCTACCGACTCTGGTTTCTATTACTGCGTTGGCCAAAGCCTGCCATTCAGTAGCCCCTGCTCCCTCCACAAGAAAAAGCCTTAAAGACATGTCTTCCACAAATACCAGAAGGTGGCATAGGTGGACCTCAAAAGCAAGCCCAATGCTAAGTCCAGCTCATCTTTAGGAACTCCCTGCAGCCAAATCTCTGTACATCAGAAAAGTGTACACGCACACAAGATGTAGACAGGACTGCTCAACAAGTAGGACTCCTTGATGGCAGGAAAGGGTTTGGTTTGTTTGGGTTTTTTTTCCTGTTATTGAGTCTCATTTTGGTCAAAATGGGACTAAATGCAAATGTTTTAGTCTTTCCAAAGAACCAGAATCCCCCTGAGCCTTGCAGCTGCTTGGTGGAAGTGACTTTTCAGTCAGACTCAGTGCTGATGCCGTCAGGGAAATAGATGCTCCTCCTTTGAACTCTGCTTTGGTTTTGTGGAAGATTTCATCAAACACAGCACATTCTGAATCACAGAATTCTGCCTCTAGGACTGAGCACTTCAGGATGAAACTTTGTTTTATCAGACATTTCCTGCACATGGTACTCAGAGACACTCAACAACTGCTGTATCATGCGTAGGAAGAAGCTCTCTGAAGCAATCAGGACCCAAACTCAGTATTTGCACTCAAAGGCAAATTGAACTGAAGCATCTATTCTTTTCTACCTTTATAGTAGTGGTGTCCTGCTGTTTCTTTCACTAGAGATTTTTAATCTCATCTGGTCACTTTTTAATCAAGACTCCTTTTAGAGAATTGTTGTGTACTATATTTGCCCATTAATTTGATCCTGACATAGTACCTCTTCAGGAAAAACGCAGGATGTTTCACACATAACGCACAAGGAGATGGCAGCCAGCCTAAAATGGCCATTTGCAAAGATCATGCATTTCCTACGATCAGGTTGCTCCAATGTGCTGTGAGGCTCACTCCTAGCAAAATTTTCTTTCCTATCAACACAAGCTTGTGCACACAAGTTCGATGTGCACAACAGTGACTTTAAGAAGGATGTTTTCATGGATATCCTCTTTCTTATGGCCATTTAAAGTAGAAATCTCTTGCGGAGTAAGGTGCCACCACTTAGCAGAAGTGCTTACATTACATGGGATCCTTAAAAATAGTACAGAGTCTCCTGAAAAGCCGTCATTGATTGTCCCCTAATCCAAACTCTTAGGCATAATCAGGGGTTCTCGATTTATAAAATATTATGTGCTCCTATGGACTTAAAGTAGCAGCGTGGAAATGGATATGATCAGGAAGGGTCACATTTGCACCATATGAACTTAACTCTTTGGGGTGATTGCACTGCCTAAGCCACCCCAGGAAAGGTCTGCATCTCAACAGTACCTTATAGATAAAAGAAAGGCTAATGTTGTGCCAGGAAGCACTTCATAATCTGAAGGTTGAGAGCTGGTAGATTAGATGAAGTCTGTTAGGTTAAGAGTTTTAGGAAACTCCTTTGACTGCAAGTAGGCACAAGAAGAACCACAGAGAGGGACATAAAACCAATGAAGAGGAATGCTGCCCTTTGTATGGATCTTATTTTGGAAGGCAAAATGAGATTTGTCAAAGCGTCTAATAACTGCTTTGTCCTAACACTATCTGGCACCAGCACATTAGCATGGGAAACATTTTCAGATGAAAATAAAACAGCAATGATACTTATCACTTGTTTTGTTTCTTTTTATGTCCTTTGCTAATCTAGTGCCATCAAACTTGACTTTGTGTCAAGATGAGATAACACCTGTGCCTGCAATACCTGTATGATATAAAATATTCTGTGTGTGTGCGTGTGTGAAATAAATATGCAACAGATCTTTGGTTTTATCTGTTAATCTTCCATCATAAACACAAATGAGATTAACAGTATCTCGAGAGCAAAATGAGGATGATAAACAGTAATGAGTGCATTCAAACTGGACTATATCCAAAGAGCCCTTATTGTATTTGGAATTTAAAAAACTTCTTTTGGCCAGTCGACTTTAGCGGCGCTTTCTGCAGGGAATCACTTACTCGGAGTTACGGTCTCCTCACTGAAAGCACTGGAGATGATTTTCATTGCAGAGTTTTTGCACTAAATGCAGTGATTGAGAGAAGTACAGCCCATGCTTGTCTCTTACAGTGTGATGGAGGTTTTGAAACTATCTACAAGAACATAGAATGATGGTCCCCTCAAGCATAATCAGTTTCTCGTGGTTTTATTCCTTTTATGATCTTAGGATTCTGCAGAGAGGTACAGTTTTAAGGATAAGAAGCCTGTCCATTCTAAGTGGTGATTTAGAATAAGAAATAAAGTTAATGCTGCATGTACTTTAAAGTCCTTTCTAAGCTACTAAATTACACACAGGAATGCAGGGAGATGTTAGTAGCTTTATCTCTAAAAAAACAAAACCCCTCACCTGTATTGTTTTCTCTCTGAAAGTACAACAAAGAGAGGAAGAAAAAAAGAAAGGAAAGAAAAAAGAAGAAAAGACAAAGTCAACCTAGATTCCTCGAAATAACACAGCACTAAAGGATTGAGTAAACTGAATTCCCATTCTGCTGTCATTCTTTAGTCACACATGACCATGACATGCATGAAACAAGTCTGCCATTGCAAAACATGTTATTAATAACACAAGCTATATTCTTGCTGAAGAGTCCTTTATTTTAACAGCTATCTGACTCATTTCAATGTGGTCTTGACAGGAATATGCTACTATTTTGTATGTTATTTCAGATGTGGGGGTGAAAAATGAGTGAAAAAAGTATGATTCCCTGAGAGGAGTTTATTGAGTCCTTGGAGTCACCGTCAAACTATAGGTAGAAAACCCCAATTGCTACATTGCCATCATTTGTTCAGGAGTTTTCCTCTTTTCATGAAAAATACACACACTTTTATCTCAGCACCCAAAGAGGATAGGATGAACTAAATGTGCTTTCCTCATCTAGCTATAAAACTGAAAAACTTAAGCTTTTGCATTAACAAAGCAGTCTATTATGCTCCCTATACCATTTTGTTAACACTGTCATAGTATCTGGCTGATGTCTAGGTTATTTAGCATGAGCAATCACAATCTATCCATTATGCTAAATGAATAATAATAACTTGTGGGCTATGAAATGACAGAAACTCATAGTTTCATAGACTTTGAACAAGTTTTTGCTAATGCAGCAGTATGAAATTCCATGGCTGAATACACATACATCTTTAAGTGAACACTAAACCAGGAAAATTGTAGATGTTTGTCTCCTTGTTTGCCTTCAGGAGAAAATTAAATTTAAAATTTAAAAAGCCTTCAATTTGTCTAAACATGTCAAAATAAACATGTAAGTATGGCCACACACACACTGTTTCTTCATATCAATAACTGAAATGTCTTCCACCTAAGACTAGAAAAATACTGTTTGATCTAGAGTGGGTTGCTTCACAGAAGGACCAAACTCTCTGTCTCTAAAGGATCAACTTTATTGCATCTTCTCATATGACTGGAGATACTTTTGTGAACATGAAATAAAAGCACTCCATTCAATGATATGATACAAGAAGTTGTCATATTTTATTATCCCTGCTTTTGCATGCCTCTAATAGGTTTCCCAGTGGCACCAGGATGCCTTTACTCACATCAACAAATTGAGATTGGACCTCTCAGTCATATTAAAAAGAAAATAAAAAATCAAGTTACTGGGACTGTAAGAAGCTGAATGGGAACTCTCTGAACATACCAGCTGTTGCTGATATGTAAAATGAAATTCAATAACCCCCATTAGGGTTCATTTATAGTAGCTGTTGATAACAGCCACTCTGCATTTAATGAGTGCTGGCTTCTTTTAAAACATTAATCAAAATCGAGTGAGTCACCCTAGGTATGAAAATAATGTCAAGTACCAGATTTGTAGAGCAACATCTACCAAGAGCAGGTCTTTTGAGGTACGCACCTTATCTTACTGCCCACAACCCACAACATAAATAGGAATGGCTATGAACAAAACATTAACAAATGCTGGTCCTACATTTATAGATCTAAAAAAAAAAAATTTGTCACAGCTTGAGTTTGCAATATTACAAACTGAAGGGCAATTAAACCATTTATATGCAATTTTAATTCTGCTTACAGAAGCTGAGTAGCACAGCTGGAGCCATCTCTCTGTAATTCTGCCACAGGATGGCTATACTATATTAAATAATGAAAAAGAAAAAGAAAAAAAAAAACAAAACCAAAACAAAACGCCTCCCTGAATTTCTCAGTCTATCACAGAACAGTAACTGCTTCTTATTCCAAGAAGGCACTTGTTATTTAAAACCAGTGACATGGCATCCCTAAAATAAATTAATTTGATCAACATCATCAATATAGATGTTCAGAACTCACAATTCCCATACTGTTGGTAAAGTCAATATTTAAGAAGAGTTTCATTTCAGGTTGGAAAGACAGATGTTTCCAGGTAGGGATGATTTCTCAGAATGCATACGAGGGAAGGAAGAAAGAACTAGGCACATCAGTCAGTTTTTTCCAAAATAAGGTAAAAATAGAGACCCCATTTATGAAATGTTATAAACAATAAATCCTGCCAATTTGACATTATAGCCCCCAATAATCCTCAATTAAAAACCCAAACCAAACCAAAGCAACCACATGTAGAATTAAAAAAATACGCAGAAATTAACATTTTAGCATCACTTGTCCTTCTGCAGCCAGTACAAAGCTGACCTAAAGCTATGACACTGGCCTAAATTCCATGTTATCTTGTTCCAGCTTATTCAACACATTTATACTGCCTCCTGACCCAGCACCATGCAGCCTGGGTGTGCAGGACCCAGTCCCAGGGACTTCAGCACAGCCCTGCTTCCCAGATACCTCAAGGTACTGGTGAGGTTTGCAACACCCCTACTTCTCCCCTCAGTGGTGTTGAGGCTCAGAGCACTCCTTACTCCAAGGCCACCTCTGAGCAGAAGACCTGAGAAGTGATGGGAAAGGTTTCAGCTGGGCAAAGCATGGGGAATAAACCAGGCCCAGCTGGTTAGATGACCATCAAAGCCAACTGACTCAATTGTCCAAAACACCTCCCCTGTCCCTCCTCCTCACCCTCAATAGCAGAACGAGGTGGGTTTTTTTTTGGGAGGGTTGTTTATTGTTTTTTGAGTTTTTTTGTTGGAATGGCTCTTGACCAGATCTAAGAAGTTTGCAGAGAACAGGTGACTATTTAATGAACTTTTTACATAATCCCTCTCTGACTGCCAATTTGTTTATATAATAAATCAAAAGGTTAAGGATCAAATGAAATCATGCAGAGAATTACTTCAAGACGCATTGCGTCATCAGTACTTTATAGAAAGAGTCAAAAAAGCAGCAAAACAGTCTTTTAAGTGTCTAGAAAAATGATTATTTTAACCAGTAATCAGAAGTGAATTCCACAACTATAAAGAGACGTTAAAATCTTTAGGAGGCATAAAGTTCAGTCTCGGGCTACATAACCTGCCAAATCTTACATTAAAGAATGGTCAGGAGCAAACAGGGATGTCAAATATTTTATACCAGAGCCATTAAGTGCTTTGAAAATACTGTGGTAAAACCTTTCATTACTATCTACCACTAAAAGGAAAATGTATAAAAATAGGAGTGATATGTCCTAAAAGTTAAAGTTTTTGTATGACTTCTCCATAATGTCATGTCAAGGCCAAACCTCAAAGACGATACAGGAACTCCCTTGTTAAAGGTTAGAGTAATCAGCCCCCAAAATGAAAGGAATACACAGATTAGTAGTAGTTCGATCTTTTTTCTGATTCAAAAAGTTCCTCAGCATAATGGTTTATTTTAAGTGATAGAGGTTATTATGTATTTTAATTAATTTGCGTCTCCCTTCCCAGAAATAAAAAACATTGTTATATGGAGCTAGAAAATAAAAAGATATTACATAAATGTGCTCACAGGCTAGAATTTCACTTTGAAGAAACAGTACAATCTCATATATGTGCTTTTGCAGAAGGGCAAGTACTATTCAGATCACTCTGGACAAAAAAAGGTAAATATTTTTCACAGCACGTAACAATTCACAGATAAAAGAAATGTCTCTCACTCATACCCAAGGTTCCTGAGAACAAGAACAAGCTTGTCCTTGGCATATGAAGGAACACCATATTTAATAATTTTAATATGATTTGAACACAAGCAAAGCAGCCCCTGCGAGCTCAAGTCACGACAGTGCATTTGGTGACCGTGGCAAATATCCAAGCACTCCAAAGGAATCTGAACAGACTCCGCTCAATAGGCTTATGATAGGCTTCCACCAAACCCTCCTCTGTGAAAATGCATTTTGCCAAGTCCCTGTGAGGTTTATCAAACAGGGCACAGGGAATAATGTTTTTATATTTCAATCTCATTGACTCGTCCTGTTCCTTTAAAAGAGGAAGCACAAATTTGACACTCAATGGGAAAAACTAATACACTCCCCCCACCTCCCAAACACACACTCCCATACCACTCCTTCCTCAACCCCTCCAAAAAGTCAGAGCCCCCTCGCTATGTCAGATGTTCATGCTTTTAAGCAAGTACTTCTCCATACCTCAGGTTAGCAGTTATTTGGGAATATTATTCAAAACAAAAATATTGGCTTGTGGAGGTGGTGTGATATAACAAAACGTGTCAGATACAGATCTCTTGTTCTTTGTCCCTGAACATCACAATAAACTAGTGGTGGTAAAATATAGAAATGTGTCTCGATCCATCAAAACAATTCGCTCTCAATCTGCATTGCTCAGGCAGAACAGTACATTAAGAACAGGGCAGAAGGAAATAAGTAGGCTGCTGCACCTTCTGGATGAAGGAGTTCATGTAGAGCCTGAGAAAAGGTTGTACATGTGACTCCTCCCTCCAGCAATAAGGTTCATTATACAAAATTTCTCCTTGGCAAGGTTAACATGAAATTTTGCCATTTGCAATATTCATACCGCAGGAGACTCATGCCATTTTCATTCAACCATCTGGCCACAGAACATTGTTTTTCAGGGTATTATCCACTCTGATCAAATTTAGATATTGCATCACCTCAGTTTTACGTATTTGGCGAGGGAAGGCTGTTTAGTTTGCCCAGTTTCTCTACAAGTCAATGGAGAGATTCAGGTACCTTTGAACACTTGCAAAAGCATATCCAGTCTTGCTAGCTAATGTATTTTGCCTTTTTTTCCTGCCAATATATGGAATTCAGACATTTCCAGATAACATCAATCCAGTCTGCTTAAATGAGGGGTTCATCTTTTTCTCTCAGATCACAGAAAGCTAAAGGAAAATTTTGGATGGTTCCATTCACTTAGTCCGCAGAGTGGTGGCACTTCACTTAACTGCATTGGCAATAAAAACGTGTGAAAGATGTGGAAGATCTGGATGCCAGGCTATGTTCAGCCTGATCAGAGCTGAGGTCATGTCTCGGGAAAGTGGCCTAGTGAACACTCTACTGAGAGTTGTTCAGACACCACGTCACTGTGCCCAGCACATTGAAGGGGAGCAGGTGCTGCAAGAGATCAAGTCCAGCTTACTAGTTAAAACATCCAGTTGTCAAAGGACTTACTTACAAAATTCCCATTAAAACATGTCCTTGTCATATTGCTTATTGCCAGGGTCAGAAACATAGATCTCATCACTCTCCTTCCCAGTACTGTCTTCAAATAAGGTGAAGCCAGACACAGACATCACAGTCTAGTATTTGGGGGGTTTTGGTTCAGGTACTTTTTTGCCTCATCTTAGACTGTGATGTATCTTTTGGCACTTTCAGAAAGAAAGGCTTTTCTGTGCATACAGACTGTCAGAATGTTAGTGCGTGGGAAATACTGAGACTACATGGGAGGCATCTAATGAATTTCAATGCCTGATGGATTTAATAGCCTTACTAACTAAGCAGGTTGGATCAGTGCCTAGGATTCATCAGCGTTTAAACATTCTAATTCAATTGTAGGCAGGATTTAGGCAGACTGGATCATACTCTCCCTTTTTTCACGTCCTTAAAGCAAGAAGTAGCAATGAATACTCCGAATTGCAGTCCATAAAGGAATTATAACAGTTCACACTGATAAGCTTTACCAGAAGTGAACCTTCTGACTCCATATGTGCACACGTTTGCTTACATTAAAAGGAGTCAGCTAAGATCTGATATAAACTCCATATAAAATAAGCTGACAAGTTTTTAAGGGTTAAGAGACTCCAGAGCTATCAAACATGCATAACTTGCTCCCACTCTCCTAGTTATGCCACAGAGCATGTTTGCCATGGTTAGAAGCTTGTATATCAAAGATGGTAAAAATGAATGAAAAACTCTCTCTATAAAGCCCAAATACTGACTATCTTACTGCCTGAGACAGAGAACAGTTAAGCTTCTATAGAGTAGAAAGATGAGGGAATATACCAGGTCTTTACATGAAGGTCTATTGTTTTTGCAAAAATCTATGATATCACACCTTGCTCACTCTTTAAACCAACTGCTGCTTTCCTTTACAAATGCACATTGTATCTCCTGTTGATCCCATCTGCTGAAACAGAAGACTCCCAAACACAAAATCAAGTGATCAAGTGATAAACCTGCTAAATAAACATCTTTGCTACACAAGCCACTGAGCTTGAATTTCTTTCAGTCTATGAAATCACCTCAAGGAAATCAAGACAACAGGCTTCATATATAAGTGGTGAGAGATTCTGAGAGATCAGAAACACAGTTTGCCCAATAACCCTGTTCTCACCTGCAGTATTGTATANTCAGCCTCCTCTTCCTCAGACTAAACAACCCCAACTCCCTCAATCGATCCTCATAAGCCTTGTTTTCCAGGCCTCTCACCAGCTTTGTTGCCCTCCTCTGTACTCGCTCCAGCACCTCGATGCAGAGCTTGCAGAGCTTGTTACTCCTTTCAAAGAGAATATTGGCAAATTAACGGAGATGCTTAAGAAATGAGAACAGGTTTCATAAAAGAAAAAAACCTTCTGTCCATGAGTATAATTGGAAAATATTGGTGCTGTCAGCTCAGTGGAAGAAATGGGAATTACACTACTACAGAATATCTGATGTTTTGCTTTGCCTGCAGAACAAAGGGCTAAATTCACAAGACTTGAGAAACAGGTAAAGACCTATAATATCAGTTCATTCCTCAATTCCTGTTATTGATACAAACAGAAGAATTCAGATCTTGCACCGTTCCTTCCTCTCAGTGCATATCAAGTTGATTTAAGGAACAACTTACAAGGAAACTCAGAAAGGCTCTTCCCAGCATGTTTGTGCAGGCTGTTGGTTAAGGCATTCTCTTTCAAAGGGATAAGATATGGGCTGAAATTCTCCCACAGGAAGGAGGATTTAAACCTTCCATGCTTTGGTAATTATTGCTCTCACTGTACAAGAAAGAGCCACTGTTTTGCAAGAATTAGTAAATTAAGCAAAATAGTTTTGGAATGACCCATTTTTAATTTTTTCCAGTTCATGTTCATAAATGTGGAGCAGAATACGAAGATACAAAACAATTCAAGTAGAATAAAAGGTAGAGTGTAAAAACAGGAGTTAGCAATCATAAACATGAAGTGAAAGAATGCTCAGTGAAACAGAAAGAATATCACTGACTACTCAAAACAGTATTCAGAAAATGCTTTATTGACATGCTATGCAATGAAACTGTAGAATTCATTTCCTCCGTGAATTCTTCAGGTCAGGAATATAAAAGCTGAAGAAAAACATTTATATAAACAACAGAATCAGAATTAGCATGGTGCAATTTTAGACAGCAGCATTGATTCTCAAATTTCCATATTTGTCAAACGCCTATCAAGCAGAACGAAACTAGAAATAGCGTTCACCTTGGTCTACACTAGATTCTCACATCCTTTTTCTGAAGAAAACAAAACAAAACAAAACAAAAATAGTGCCTGAGACTAATCAGACTTTCTTAACGTGGAGTCTGATGTAAAAAACCTATGTCAATGTTCCCATAAAACTTTGTTGTTGAAGATATCATAAACGTAACATCTAGCCCATTTTAAAGGCCGTATTCTTTCAAGCCTAAACTTTGTGTCAATGGCTTCCCTGTACGAGCAGCCAAACCAGAATCACAACCCTGCTTCATTTTGGAGTTGAGTTCTCTGTTTCATGACCATTAGTTAAAAAAAAACAAAAAAAAAAACAGAAGGAAAGAAGGAAAAAGGTATGACCATTAGGAAGAGTGCACAGCTTTCAAGAGAATCTCATGGGAAAGTGGTTTTTCAGAAGCATGCTGGAAAGATTATCCTGGGAAGATTGAAACATTTATTCATGATAGAAGAAGCCCTTCTCTTTATTCCAGCCATCAAATACCTGAAATAGATTTGTAGCCAGCACATCACAAAATAGATGAGCCTGTAGTCAAATTTGCTTTTATCATTGCAGTAGATGAACTTGTTTGGCAATGTTATACCACTAAACTGAATTCGCAATAAAGTCACAACTTTGGCTTGCTACATATCTCAGAAAACCTATTCTGCTTCAGTTTTCAAGCCTGACTACCATCATGTCACTGCTTTTCATTGCTATTTCTAAGAGGAGACAATAAAGCTTTCCTATTTTACAAAGAGGTACCATCAATAAATTCAAATGCTGAAATGCCACTGATAATAAAAATACAAAAGACTTTTCTAAAGTAAGAGATTCAGACAGCACTATTTTTTAAAACAGAATATTAAATGTTTCTTTCCATAAAAAATCTACTCCACCAAATATAAGTGCAAGCCAGAGAAACCAGATGGTTTCTCCTTCTAGACTTGTGACAAGACTAGACAAAGGCTGGATAGGATGAATAACGCAGAGCAATTTTGATACCACAGAGCTATTCTCCATGCCTGTCTTGAAATTGTGTAATTTTTAACATCTTCTTCACAAGGCATTTCAAATGTAGTCTGTTAGATACATACTGTACCTCATGATATTATAGCCCCCCCACAATGGCAAAAGGCAGTATGAACCTACTGGTTGTACCTCCATGGGACACAGTGGCAGTAATGCTTACACATGTATGTCACAAACCCCAGCTGGCTCTCTCCTTTTCTGGCTGAATCTGTTCTTAGCACAGTCTCATAGCACCAGACCAAAGCAAGGGAAATCGTAAAGCTATGAAATGATCAGGCATTCCAGTAATCTGAGGCAAATTTTTCTCATAAGGGAGGAATCTAAGTTATAAATATGCCATAATAGGAGGATAACCCTAGCACACAACTTTTTCTTCTGGTAAGAAAAAGCAAATAATACTGTGAACTACAGTTGCTATGCAGTTGCTCTATAACTCTGCTTGCTGGAGCTGCTCAGTGTTTTCTTAAAAAGGAAACAAAAATTATGATGACTGAAATGTAAGCTAAAAAACTCTCACTTAACCATGAGCTTGACTTTAAAACAAAAGCTTCCTCTCCTAGAGGAACAACTCTGCAAACCAAGGAACCAAGGTGGGTTCATGAAATGCTCTGGTGACCTTGAATCTTCATCATCTTGCTAAATCTTTGGGGACAAAATTCAGGTGTAGCTTTAAAAGAATGACATACTGTACTGAACTCAGTGGATCTTTGTAGTGTGATGGGGTGAGAATCGGGGCAAGGCTAACACAGCTGCTATGTAAGATCCATACAGAGGGGAAAAACAAAACCAAAACCAAGCCCTACACCAACCTCTGTGGTGGGTCAGCAGGAATTTTAAGCAAGGGCTAGCACACTATGATAGTCATATAAATCAAAACTCAATTTTAGTGACCTGGATGTTCCTGGCTATCAAGTACCCTTCTTGCAGATCTTCTGGAATTGGCACTACTGCCTGGGAAAGGGCCACAGAGCATCTCAGTGCAGGGAGCCATGGGCACAAAGAGGCCAGAAGAGAAACAGGCTCTGCTGTGGCAGCCTCACACTCACCCTCCCTTAAGAAGGATACCCATGGCTCAACACAGCTGCCTTACAGAGTACCACAGCCTCAGAACAAAGAGAAATAAAAACACCTCCTCCCACCCCTGAGCAGCCTGGGTCTCTGAGCAAGCTCTAGGAGTCATTTGAGGAAGGACTGCAAAGAGTATCTCATAGCAGATTTGAATATTAAACAAGCAGCTTTATTCTCCCTGGTCCTGCAGACTATCAAGAAAATTGTTGCTTTACTCAGAGTTGTCCTACATACATTGCTACTCACATACTAAATACCTATTTAACCTGAAGTTTAGGTTGCTGAAATAATTAATACAATCCTACATTAAACACCAACATTACAGTCTAAGTGAAACAAACAAAGTAACCTAAAACTCCAGGACTGAAATTGATCAGGGATGTTAATGCTGCAGAGTGTTATTAGGTGTTTTTTCAAACACAGGAGAACTACTAAAAGAGCAGTCCCTCTGCTCCTGCTTACAGTCACTAATCATGCATTTCAGAGTTAGGCAATGTCAGAAGAAAGGTTGCCCGAGCAAAATTAATCCAGTCCCTTTGGGTATACACATTATGATACAGTCTTGTAATTACACATCCACACACTCTTTTTCCTCTCAGGACCACTGCTGTTTTCAACCCACAGGAAGGAAGAAGACTCTGCTAAAAATCAGCTGGTCAAGCTTCTGTTTCTCTTTTGTTTCCTCTTCCAGGGTCAATACACGGTCCTGTGCCGCTCTATTTGCTGCCTGCTGCCCAACCTGGCTCCAGTAACAGAATTAGCATCCTCCTGGGCTTTTCAGCAGTGCTCATCACTGTGGTACTCAAATGGTTCACATATATTAACTGCTTTATTTTCTGAACACCTCTCTGGCTGAGGTAGCATTATAACTGCTTCTATTTGGCACATGAGGAGCTGCATCATTTCCAAATTCAGGTATAAAGTTTCCACTCACATTCAGCAGAGTTAATGAATTGAGCTGAGCACCCACAAAAAGCAGAACACGTGCAATCAGTGCCCATTTGCAGAGGTCTGGTTTGAAAGATTTATCTAGTATTCTTGTATAAAACTTATGGCAGGTATGGACTCCAGATTCACAAAGGATAATTTAACTGCCTTAAGACTGAAACATTCTGAGTTGCCTTGTGCCATTCAGAATTGTTCAGATTAAACGGCATTCTACAGAAAAATGAGCTCCATCACTGCATAGCCTGGATTCACTCCCTCTCCCTCGCTGACCCTCAGAAATTTGGATTGCATTGGCAAACTATGCATTCAGCATCACTGCTTGACTCCTTTTGCTCCACTGCTGGCTGTCTTACTCTTGATTCTTCACTGTCCCTTCGATCCACACCACAAGCCCAAGTCTATGGTCCCCAAAAAACCTATCCTGCATTTAGCTTGTTTTGTCTAACTGTTCTCACTTTTCCTTCTTTTACCTCAAGCCCCACACTGACATTGCAGACCAGCATCCTCTGCACCTCTGTCCAGTTAGTCCTTCACCTCGTTTTGCCAAATCCATCTCTCTGAACATTTTTCACGGTCAGGCTTTTCCCAAATCCTTTTCAACTTTCATTGCCCTTTCCTCATCACCTCCTCCCCTATCACCAGTTTTGATGTGAGAATAATTTTATTCCAAACACACTCAAAATCCTGTTAAAATTTCAGAGACATGATATATTGACAGTAAATTCTAGGAATGTGCAACTCCTGCTCATCTTTTCAGTCTCACACGTGCACAAATAAGTAACTTTAATACAATTTCAACACAACTTTCACATCATTTTAGTGACAATTAATATGTTTACTTAATAGTGCATAGATGAGGAAGGAGAATGCCTTTCAGCATCGTCCTTTTAGGCATAATGCTCCTTTGAAAGAACACTTACATCTGCAGGAGGCTGGGGACAGTTTTATGCCTAAATGTCTTGTGGCTGATGAAGCCTTATACTGACCCACACACTTCTTCATTTGGGGACATTCAGTCAACTTTCTTATATGTCATATCTGTTCGCTATTTTCAAAGTGCGAATAGTAATGAAGTTGCATTTATGATGCTTAATTTGATTTTTAATTTGGCCTCTGTGGGTCAGCGCCCGAGAGAACTACTGCTGCTGCTGATAGGCATCATCATGTGAAGAAATCTGCATTCAGGCCAGCTGTGTTTATGTATCACTCACACTGGTATCATACAATGGAGAAAATCACATATTTGTCTCTAATTGTGGCAGCTGTGTTCAGTGAAGTGTCCAAATTAGAAACGACCTATAAAAGGCTGTATTACTTGTAAAAGGGATGTGCTCTGGGGAATTTTCTACACAATGGAATATTTTGGGAGCAAGCTTTCAAAACAAATAGGAGATTATACATGAATAAAACCCATGAATGATGCATGTAACCATGAATGAACTTTCTGAATGTATCATTGTGCCCTTTGATAGAAAATATTTCTCAAAAGTCTCAAAACATTTGAGTTTCCAGTCCCAGTAAAACTGGCTGAAGCAGGACCTTACCAAAAAAATAATAATAATAATAAAAAAGGGCACAGTTTTAAAAGACAAAGGTAAGAATATTCTGCAAACATTATACCTAAAGCTCTGCATACACTGAAGGGGAAAATGTAGCTTCTGCAGCACAGGTTGTCAAACCAAAAAGCATTACCTCATCAGGAGAGCTGAATCCAGGAGTTCCAGCCAATTTGCTAGTCTGCCTGGTGGTTTTGTCAGCTGAATGCTGGATGTATTTATAATTTACATCTAAACTCTTCTGTTGTGTCACACAGACCTCACTGACGGAAGGATTTACTGAAAATGCTGTGCTAGAATCAATGAAACTCATCT
>VZTM01036681.1:3571-83324 GCA_013400555.1 Jacana jacana
CTTGGTTGCCATGTATACATTGTAGTTGTACAATGGTGTAAAGACTGGAGTTAGTGGTTAAACATTAGAAACACTCAGAAGCAAACTACTAGATAGGAAGAATATGGTAGAATGCAGGATGCATGCAGAATCTGGTAGAAGTTCAAACCCGGATTACTTTTATTGTTATTTATGTAAGCGATATACTTTGAAAAGAACCCTCTGAATGACTCTTACATTCAAATAATGCCCTTGAAGTCAAATCTGAAAACCCCAGTCATAAAAACTATTTTCCAAATATTAGTGTTGTTCCCCAGAATAGCAGTATTACAACATTAAAAATCAAACATTGGAAACCAGATGATTCCAGATTTCAAAGAGACCTCTAGTTTCACAAAATGCTGGCCATGGATTTCAGACAAACTGAACAATAGTTTTTGTAGCTCCTGTTTCCTTCACAACATTATTCTAAATGTCAGAGCCTAAGGCAAAGGTCTTTACAACTTCCAGTAGTTGTTTCCAGATAAGGTATTTGGGGTACAGAATTGTCCTTTATTAGAACAGAATATTCTGATCATTCACATCTATGCCTCTTAAGGGTGCTAGTGTTGTGACTTGATAGCTGCTTCTTACCTTGAAATGCACAAAACGGTAAATTTACGTAATTCTGCATGGCATTTGACTCTCAAATCTACAACACGTATGAAGCGAAAGGCGGATACATCTCTCCAAAGCAGTCTGTATGTGTCAGTTTTGCTTCCTTCTTTGACTTTTCCTGGTCAGTTTCTACAGTATTTTATGAACAGAAAAAACTCAAGTATGTACAAACCCAGGATTTCCTTTGTATGATTCCATATCAAATAGTTTGTTGATAGAATGCTGCTTATATTTTAGTGACATTTTTCACATGTGTTGCTTTACCAATAAAGCTGTATGGCATCACTGTATCTCTTGGGAAAGTTAGTTTTGTTCTGGAAGTAGGAACTGGAAGAACTGCATTCTGCTTTATTAAACCTTTAAAATCCATATATTAATTTTATTTTTGCTTTTCTTTAAACTGAGTATTCCTTATTCTTTTGTAGAGAGAAAGAACATAGATAGGAATGTTTGACTTATCACCTTTATCTTAGTCATTATTTTATGGTAAACTTGCTACCTCGTGTCTTTCCTTATTTGTTTGTTCCTTAGTTGTCTCATCTCACCTCATCCTGTCTTATTCAAGACCCTCCTTGCAACTGATTGTTTCATGCAAAGGGACACTTGACTCTCTGTGTTTCCATTTCTACTCTTGAGACTTTAAACAGGTTCTAATATAGTGTTCGTTAAAAGGCAGTACCTTCATTTTATAATATGAACAAGAGTTTCACTATTCACCTCTACTTCCATTACTGCAAACTATCAGCTTTATATTGCTCACCATGAAGTAAGTAGATTCTCATTAGCTGTGATATCACTTAATTTTTTCACAGAATTCTTTTCCAGTTTATCAGAGCTTCGACTTTAGCATCATACGCCACAGATTTTGAAATTCTGATAGTTGCATATCACAAAAATACACAAATATATTTTATATTGTCTGCTCTCCGTTGATGCTGAACTCACTTGGAGAAGTACTTTGTCTAGAAAGCATTGAATATGTGTTTTGTGTAACCTTTTCCATTAGGTCGTTCAGGATCCTGTTTTGCACCTTTGCAGGAGGCAGGTGAGCAGCTGAGCTGCAGAATTGCATGATTAAACCATCAGAAGCTTAAATACACACAAAAACTCTGCCTGTGTGTTGTTCAATGTGCAGCCTGCTCTGTGTCACTTGCCAGTGTCAGAGTAAGGAGCTATGGACACATTTCTAGGGAGATTTATATATTTATATCTGTTAGGTCTTCTCATTGACTCCTTAGCTAAACAAAGCTTTTCGAATGACAGCGGAGTCCAGACATGAGGTAATAGGCTGATGTAAGATGTTACAAAATTTTATCTAACTTTTGGGAAAAGTAGCTTTTCTCTTTGTCAGCCTTGTCTGCTACTTGAGTAGTGGCAGCAGCAGTGTACAATCCGGGATTGAAATGCAGTTCCAGTGTTTAGTTCTGCACTATGTGCAAAGCTCATCCTTGGGGTTCAGCTACTCCTGTATCGATAACATATAAGGGAGGATACCGGAGGACTTCAGAAGATTTAGGGATAGACAGACACGTTTTGGTTGCTCTGCAAGCCTTACGCATTTCACACTGTAAAAGAAAAATATCTATGTGTGCAAGGAATCATTTTTCTACTGTAGTAAAAAATGCTACTGATTTTATAGCATGCAGTGTGCTGCCTTTACCACTGGGTTGCTCTCCAGGGAATTGGTTATCTGAGTGTATCACAACACTCAGTACAAACTCGCCAGGATGAAGGCACATCAATCAAGTGTTCACAGCAGTTCTCTCCTTTGCTGCCTGAGACTGTCATGTAGTCAGTCCCTGCTGGTTTGTATGTACTAAACACCATTAACCCCAAATGGTTACTCTTTTAAATTATTAATGCTTGACATATATTTGTAATAATTTTGATGCTATCATAGAGAAGGGGAGCCATTTGGATTTATAATCTCACTACTGTACTCACTTGAAAAAAATGCCTTGTGTTGAAGTCTAATTTATGGTTCAAATAAAGTATTATTCACCTGTGCTTAGCCAGAAGAGCACTGAATCTTGCCTTGCTGTCAGTCTCTTCTTGGTATCACAGAGCACAAATTTAAATGCTTTTTTATGTGCTGGAGACAGATTTATGGGAAGGCAGATGGGTTGCTTTCTTTCATGCTACGTAGAGGTGCTTTGTAGCTTCCGAGAAGGTTCTCTGATCTCTTATAGTACCCAGTGCTCAATGCTAACTTCTAGTATCTTCTGTCCATTCAATTTACTAAACTTTGTCTTCACAAGAAACACACTTGATGGTACTCTGCTATAATAAAAAATGTTTCTTTTTCCCTTTCCTGTTGAAGATAAAATCTCAAGAAGTTTAGAATGAATTTAATTGTGTGACTCCAACTGGAAATGGTGTTTCAAGCATTAGATGAATTTGAGGCCTTGACCTAGAAAGGGGTGTTTTATAGCATGTGCAAAGGTCTAAGGCTGGGTTCATAAGGTAAATGAAAAAATTCTTTCAAATCAAGTGAATGTGTGCCTTCAGTGGTGGAGAGCAGAAGGTGTCATGTCTTTGTCAATGCCATATTCAGCCTCGAAGCAAAATGGTACAGGCCTTAGAGAAATTTAAGCAGATTATAAAATGCGCTAGGTTTAAAGACTCCCACCCTCCTGTGACCCGTTAATTCGATGTGGTTGTTCTATCCATCCCTGTGCAGAACTACTTCAAATGATGATGTAAAAAATTTGCTTTTAGTAAATTTCTGCCCTGGGATGAACAGTAATTTCAGCCATGTAATTCCAACAAAATGCTTTGCAGAGTAAGTTAAAAGCAATGGCTTCCAAAGGATCAGCGGGTGTAATCACAGAAGAGATGCTAAGAGGCCCGGACCCTTTGAGAGCAGACACAGGGCAGCCCGCTCAGGCTGAAGAAGTTCTGAGTGCTGCTGGAGCGGAGCAGATGGAGAAGGAAGATGACCTTCCCCAACAGGCGGACGAGCTCTCTTTCAGTCTGGACGAACTAAATGTCACATCGTCACTGGAGTCCTCCACTGTTTGTCCAAATCAAGACTATAATTTAGTGAATTCTCTACTAAACCTCACCAAAAGTCCCGTGAGTTGGGTTTTTTTAACTCTTTTTTTATGCAATTAAATGATGAAATAGTTTGGGTGCTGTGTGAAGTGGGAAGAGAGAGTGAATATGCATGTATGTACACACTATTGAACTATAAAAAGTAAAATGAGGTTTGTTTTGCAGGCATTTTTTGTAAATTGGCAATTTTCTTTATCAATTCAGATTAAAGTAAAAATACTATTTTGAAAGTTTTAAGTTTGTTGATAGCAATATGCTTTTTGATCAATCTGTATAGGTTGCTGCATGTTTCACAGACAAGCCATAAAGAACAGTCATTAGATTAAGTATATCACAAGAGAATATTTTTTAAACTACTTTGAATTGTTCTCTCGTAACCAAACCCACTTTTTCTGTAAAGGGACTGGGCTATCTTTGGAAATTTGTTTCCTTTTACAAACCACTGCTGTATGTCTTACCCAGCTCCGTCCTCGGTTTCATACTCGGATTCTTTCAGAAAACTGAGAGGAGGTTTGGGTTAGCCTGTAATTGCTACAGCAGTGTTGAGAGCAGAAAACTGAGTCTTCTGAGGTACTCATTATCGTTAAGCGATAGTTTAATTGTCTAGTATCTTGGTGTTAAGCTGATGTAGAGCACAAGTTCTGTCCACCTGAAGGTTGCGGTTGCACTCTTAGTATTTGACATGGATTCAGGTGAGATTTTTTATTTTGTACCATCTAAATTCACTGGAATTAAGTTTTAATGACTGAAAAGGCAACAAAAATGCATTCAGTCACTGTGGGGAAATGGAGAGGTTTTATGTGGGAGATGTTTGCTTCTTGATTTCAAGTGAGCTTCATTCACCCTCTGATTAATTCTTCCATGCCCTTCTGCCAGGACGGCCGGATAGCAGTGAAGGCCTGTGAAGGCCTCATGCTTTTGGTGAGTTTGCCAGAACCAGCAGCTGCCAAGTGCCTGACTCAAAGCACTTGTTTATGTGAATTGTTGACAGACAGGCTGGCCACCCTCTACAAAGCCCTGCCTCAGTCACTGGATCCCTTAGACATTGAAACAGTGGAGGCAATTAACTGGGGGTAAGAACTTTATTTTTGTATTTAATACCCAAGGTGATTTTATACCCCTCCCTGAAACTCATTTTCTGTAGGTAGATAAGATGTATAAAATATCCACACCTCCATGCTAAAGTATCAAGAGCGGAGCTGAGATCTCAGCCACAACACAGCAATACATTGGACTTCAGATGTCCACATGATTTGTGACATGGGGTCAGCTTTGGCCACCAGTCCCTTGCAGAGATTCCCCAGGGGCCAGGTTTTTCCACTGAGTTATGTTAACAAATTGTAGTGGTGTAGCTGCAGTATCAGGTACAAATTATTTTCTTAACGATTGAGGAAACTTAAACTTTTCACTGCACACAGTGAGCACTATCAGCTCTTGCAGGGGCCTGTTGCAAAATTATTGCAGTAAAAAAAGAAGAAGGAAAGAGTTCCTGCATAATTCATCAGCGTGAAGCAAAAGCTACATGCTGTTTGTCCGAACTGTTTGGATGTTAGATTCTCAAAACACTTCTCTTCCCCACTCTGCTTCCATTATTATGAATTTCTTGTGATCCGTTCATACAGAGACAAAAAGTAGGTGTGTGCAAAATAACTAGGAGCTGGAGTTTGAAGTTAGAAGAGAAAAAACCAACTTTGAATTGTGGGAAAATAATAATTAGACTGCTTTACCAAATTAAAAAAGGGCATTTGTTATTCTGTAGAGCCTCTAAATTGAGATACATGCTTTTTTTCTGAAAGACACAATCTAGTTCAATTCTAGTTCACTGTGTGGTTTTGGTGGACTTGATTGAGGTTGTTAGAGAGTAGAGAAGAACAATTGTCTTCATTTGATTGTTCTCTGACTACAGGAGCTATTGATTGGGTTTCTGTGGTCTGTGTTTCCTGGGAGAGAAGACGAGGTGATCAGTTTTCCCTTATGACTCAGGAAATACTTAGGCAAACAGAGTTCTGCTGCTGTACATGGTACATATCCTCAAGGATACGTGCTAAAGCACACCACAGAAAATGCCGTGTAATGATAGCACTGCTGCATTAGCAGAGACTGACAGAAAAGCTAATTTAACATTCACTTCATCGCAAGTAGATTATTAATTACTCTGTTGAGTTCAGTAAGAATGAAATCCAGGGTTCTTCAATTACTTGTAGACTAAATAACTATTTTTCCCTGTGTTCTCTAGTTTGGATTCCTATAGCCACAAAGAAGATGCATCTGCTTTTCCAGGGAAAAGAGCATTGATTTCGTTTCTTTCATGGTTTGACTACTGTGATCAACTCATCAAAGAAGCACAAAAGGTGTGAAATGTTTGCAGATGATACAAGTATATTCACCAAATAAGTAGTTCCAGTTGTTTCTTAGCTTTTGAATTTGAGACATACCATTTTGTACTTTTCTTTCAGACTGCTGCTGTTGCTATGGCAAAAGCTGTGCGGGAACGATTTTTCATTGATGTTATGGAACCCCAGCTGATGCAAACGTGAGTAGCATCCTACAAGACACAGGAGAACAGGGTCTGAATTAAGCTGATTGTTTTTTCTCAGCTGAAATCCTCTACTTATCTGACATGAAATTTTTTGTTCAGTTCCGAGATTGGAATCCTCACATCGACTGCACTATTGCATCGCATTGTTCGTCAGGTCACTTCAGACACCCTGCTGCAGGAAATAGTTTATTTTATACTGGGAGAACAGAGGGAGCCAGAAACTTTGGCAGGCATCAACAGACACCCATTGCGACACAGATTAATTGAACACTGTGATCATATTTCTGACGAGGTGAGAAGTGGTAATGACATAATAATGTCTGCCAGCCTGTACTGTCTTGCGTAGAGTCTGTAAAAACACCGTTGTGAAGCCTTTTCATATTTCTATCAGCTGTCCTTTTGCCAAGGAAAAGAGCTCTGACTGCCAGCCCCACAAGTTCCCTTTAGAGAATGAAAGTCAAGCTGTTTACTCCAGGTAGCGCATTGTTCCCATTAATAAAGATTCTTTGCTAAATTTTCCTGCCACCTATACATATCTAGTTAGGCTTTCTCATCAATAAGATAGGGGAAAAATCAGGTTCTATAATTGCATTTTAATTTGTGCTTTGTTATACGTTGCATCACTGTTATTTTCCATGTTGTGTCAATCTTGTCATGTTATTACATAAGGTATAGTTAAAAACTTACTATTCTTTACCTAAAGTGGGGTCAGAGAGTATACACAATGCCAATTAAAAGATGACACAATAACTTTAAACACTTTACTCATAGTAAAGAGTTGTGAAAATTGTTTACTTTGGTACAATTCCTCCTCAGGAGCTGCTTTCATTTCTTCCATGAAACAACCTCCACCCACTACTCTTTCAAATAAAAACGAAGCTTGCCTGAAATACAGATTTATGCCTTCGTATATCTGTTTTTTTCCAGTATGCTTACTTACTTGCCTAGAGTTACCTGTATAAATTAGTTGATATTTGCAAAGCTGAGTGCTCTAAAGCTGTCTTTAAAACTGGGCTCTGTATTGCTTGAAGTCAGTCTCCTTTAAAAAGCCTCCATAGTGTCACATGTAAAAATCTTAGTCTGTAATTTAGTCACAGTATCTCAGCTTTCCTTTGTTTTATTCTGGGTGTTTATTACTAACTTTAAGTCGTGTTCTGTGTCTCACTTGCTCAGTGATAACCGTCCTCCAGCATGGATCTGTTTGTAATATGGAGAGCTACATTGTTAGCACTTTGGATGTTCTTTGAGTTGTTATTTTGGCAGATTTTAGAACAGCTTTTGTTTTGCAGGAAAAATATACATCCACATGCTGATTTTCAAAGGGGTGTGAACTCTTCATCCATATGTTTATACGGCATTCAGCATAAGTTTCCTAATTTCTCTGAGGATTTTTGCTGCCTTCTGTAATGTAAATAAATAATTGCAATGTTCTAGGATGTACAAACCAGATATAAGGCAAAAAGCCTGAGGCAGTGGTTTTATTGAATTTTCACTTTTTACCTTGCAGATCAGCATAATGACTTTGCGAATGTTTGAGCACCTTTTGCAAAAACCCAATGAACATATTCTTTACAATTTGGTTCTGAGAAATTTAGAAGAAAGAAACTATATGGAATACAAACCTCTCTGTCAAGAAGATAAAGATGTGGTAGAGAATGGACAGATTGCAGGAGCAGTGTAAGTTCTGTTTTTAAGGGAAGTTTTTAAGGGAAGCTGAGATGGATCCTTATTTTTTAAATGAACTTTTTTTTCAGTAATTGAATGAAAAATGAGCATAGATAGTACTTTGGGTGCTCTGTGTATTAATCCATGTCCATAAGATGAAGCAGAAATAATCATATCAGCAATTTACAGAAATTTATAGGACAGTAACAGAAAAGCTAAAATTATCAAAAGCCTCTCTCTGGAACAATAGGCACTCGAAGGTCTTTATATATCAAATTCCTTATCCATCTATTCCATGTACATTTGTATTGTTTTCAATGAAATTATTCTTTAAGTCAATAACTTGGGTGTCAGGTTGCATTTATGGCCTTGAATCATTTATTTGTTGGAAGCACTTTTCTGCGACACTTTACATAATCTTTTTAAATACCCTACATAACTCTTGTAAGTCCTTATTTTTTATGGATGGAGGGGTAAGGACTAGTCACACCAGCTATTTTAGGCATCTTAATTTAGATATTTCTGAGTCATCTAGACAACATCCATTGATTTCCTGGAGTTTAACTCTTTCTTATGTAAAAAATGTGGCTAAAGAGTTTAAGTGATTTAATGCAGTGATTTTTTATGAGTCAAAAATGTCTACTCTGTTGTTTGGATCAAGAAGTTACGATTTTTCTTCAAAACAAAGTTTGTTAAGGTTGTTATTCCTCCATTAGCTGAGTAATTATTAAATATAACTATTTAAATAAATAAATATAATTAGGTAAAACCATGTACATATGATAGTGGTCTGGAAAACATGCTGATTGTTCCAAGAAGGATAATAACACAGAGGTTATGCCTTTCTTAACATTCTGTGAATAATTACGGTTTTATCTAATATCGTCTCACAGAGACCTAGAGGAAGATCCGTTATTTACTGATCTGTCTCCAGATACCACGTTGTCAACTCAAGAGTGGCTCAGTGCTTCTCCACCTGTCAGTCCAGAACATCCAAAAAATGATGGGAAGACTGAAGTTCATAAAATTGTAAATAGGTAAGCTGAAACAAACACTTAAAAGAAATCTCTGAATGTGTGGGTGTCTGCACACACTGTGCAAATTAAATGTACTCTGTAATGGATGTTATTCTGTGCCAGCTGGTGAAATGACTCCACAGAAGGAAATTATGTGGCATTTTATCAGAAAGCTGCTCTTGAAAGGTTAGAGCTTACAATAAGTAAAAGTAATTCAACATAAATGAGAAAAATAGAAGAATTTTAGAGCTAATAGTCTAGTTGAATACTACAAATTCATAATGAAAGCCTCACAGATTATAAAACTTTATTTTCTCAAAATATTTGCTATACTTGAACTGCTGTTACAGGACTTGGCCTTCCTGGAGAAGTCTGGGGAGTCTTGCCATAAAAGTTTTAGGGGAAAAAAAACCCTCAAACTTCCTGAACTTCCTTAAAAAGGAAATACTTGCCATGCTAGAGATAACCTTCTGTTCCCTGAAAATCAAGGGGATCTCAGTCATCTGTAACAACCTTGTGTGTGTTAGATGTGCTGCAAAGTGGCTATCACAAAGAGGACAGGCTCTTCTCTAAGCAACTTAGTGGTGGCCATTTTCTTAGCAGCTAGCGTTGGGACAGATGCTGTTTGCTCTGTTAATAGCTGGTGGTGAAGCAGCGCAGGTATTTCAGTGCTGACCTCTCTACTTAGCCAGAAGTAAACAAAAGCGTTTGCCCAAGGAGCAGACAGCTTGAGGACAGTCAGCGTGGAATGGTGCTTCCGGCCCTCTTATCCCCAGTACTGCTATATGTAGTCTATGGTGGACACAAACCACCCTCTCCTAAATTCACCTGTCATCTCCATCAGCGAATAGAAATGTTTTCAGCATTTGCAGTGTTTTGCAAATTTGTATTTTTTTAGATAAGATGAATTCCATGTGCAAACTCAGCTAGTAAGTGTTTCTGCATATAAAGCTTACAGCTCTTGGGTGCAGAAAGCTGACATTTGGAAACAGGGTCCAAAGACATTTATTTTTTGAAGACAGTTTCTCTCTAATAAGATTCCTGATGCTTTTTAGGTCAGATTTTGGGGAAATACTAAGGACATGTGGTGTTCGCACTACATACATACCTGGCAAAGGCGATATTCGCAAATGGGACATTTATATGCTTATTCTTAGATGTTCATTTTTTAGCACAACAAACTATGGTAAATAAAACTGCCTATGCAGTAGGTTAAGATTTTTAACTGTAATTCTCCTTCTCTTTTGGCTCATTTATTCCCCAGTATATTTTCCATATGCTCTAGTAAGATGGAGTCTGACCTTTAACAAATACATAACCTGGTTATGAATGTTCCTTTTCATCTCAATCCTGTCTGCTCATTCTCAGAAAATGCTTCCACTGAGGTTTTTACCTCTAGTGCTACTACGAAAGTTCTGAAGTATGCAACTTGTTGTTACAAACAGTAGTTGGAATAGGTGTGCTTAAATAGATGTAGTATTCTTTGTTCTTCACATGAAGTCCTGGTAGAATCTGCGGATGAATTGGCCAGACAATTCAGTATTGTGTACTGTGTTACAGATGATGAGCAAGTATTGATCTAGCACTCTGTGGATTTTAGATATTCATTAACATACTTCTTTCTTTTCCCTTCTTTAGTTTTCTCTGTCTTGTACCTGATGAAGCTAAGTCATCGTACCACGTGGAGGGTACAGGTTATGATACTTACCTCAGAGATGCCCACAGACAAGTAAGTCGGTGAAGCATTCCTTAGTCCTTGGGAATTTGCACTGCTTATGAGAATATATGGTTTATAAATAGTCCTATTAAATGCATCTTTTGGAAATGGAAGATCGAAAAATTCAATTTTTGTTTTCTAATGAAAACTTACCTTTGGAGATCTTTTGACGGTGAATCCACCATGTGTTACTCTAGTGGGAATAATGGATGACATTATAATGCATTAGTATTCATACACAAATACACTGAGAGAAAATCTGAACTGCAGATAGATTCTTAATTTGCTTTTGCATTTATCTGCATTCTCTTGGAGAATTGCCTGCCAAGCTGTTTGAAAGGACCAAAGGGAAATTAAAGTGCTGCATAGGAGTTATGCAATCTGGGACTTTAGAAATAAAGGCTCATCACAGGGAAGGCACAGCCTAAGGCATTCAGGTCTGAAGTTGGGAGGCTTAAGTCCTTTGGTAAAGTAATAAGGTAGGTAAGGAAAGCTTTATGATTTACTGTTTTGAAATAAATGCAGGCTTTGTTTTTACAAACAGAATCTAAAGTTCCCTTGGTCAGAGGACAATTGCTGTTCTTCTGCAGCTTTCTTATTGAAGCCCTGTGAATCTTCCAGAATAGAAAAAATTATGCAAAAACCAAGAGTAGCTGAGAAAGCTATATTTAGTAGCTACTTCAAAAAGTCTGTAACCTCTGAATTGTGGTATCAGCAGTTTAAGATGGAAAACTTGGATTTCTGTAGCTATTGTATTGTTTTATCCATAGTCTCCCCTGAAAAGAAAGGGAATAGAAAATAGAGAGTAAGGAAACAAAGGATCATGTAAAATTCCCTTCTGTTCTATTCTTGGAATCCAGAAAACACATATCATCTCTGTATTTCTTTCATGCCTTGGGAAAAAGAGTATTCTGGGAGTTATTAGAGAACAGAATTGGTTTCTGTCACATCCTGACAATGATATGGCTACTCTTAAAATATTTTCCCCCTAAGAATAGCCCTGCCTATTGCTGTTATTACACCCAAGTAGCTGTTCTGCTTCCATATTTCTATTCCTGGAAGCCTGCACAAGTAGGTAAGCTACATGCAGTGAAAAATTTCTCAGCTTGTTTTGTCTCTCTCTTGCTCCTGTTTATTCCTGTGTTCCTTATTTTCACTGCTGTAACCTGTGCTCGAGGTATGAAAGTGAGACATCAGGCAGCCCCACAGCAAATCAGAAGCAGAGGTTGAGAAAGACTGTTACGGGTGGTAGAAAACAAAAGAGAGGGAAGAGGAAGCCCTGAAGCCCTTTTCATTTGTATCTCCTGCATATACAGGTGCCTTTCCTGTCCTGGGAATTAGGGAGGAATAAAGATCAGATAGCAAGATAAGCTGCACATAATACAGTGAAAGTGGGGTAGCAAGAGTGTGTATGAATGCAATTCCTGTTTTAAAAGAGCCTTTATCAGGTTGTGTCTTGCTGGCTTTGCTCTGTGTTTTGGCCCCAGCTGCTTTTTGGGAGCTCTGTTCTGAAGCTGCTCTAGAAGCCTGAATGTCAAGAGGAAAATGAGGTCCCTGCACAGAAACTGATCCAGTGTTTACTTCAGAATGACTGTTCCTTTTGAGTTTAGATTTAGCATTTAGCTACAGATTATGGTTTTAAGGTGTGTGGATTATAAAAAGGAAATTAAATAGTTTCCATGGAGGTTTAAATCTGTTTTCCTCACTACTTTTTTCTAGTTCCGGGATTATTGTGTCATCTGCTTACGGTGGGAGTGGCCTGGATCTCCCAGATCTTTGGAAAAGTGCAATTTAGAAGCATCATTTTTTGAAGGGCACTTCTTGAAAGTCCTGTTTGAAAGAATGGGCAGGATTCTTGATCAGGTAAGAAAAAAATCAGGTTGTGAATTCCATTTCTGATACTTTTATTGCTGCTAAAGGGCTAATCTCCATAAGGTCCCGTGGATTCCCATCACTCAGTTGCCTATTACAGAATCATATTACTGTGCAATGTCCCATGTCCTTGGTGCATTGGTGCAGGTCTCTCTAGATGGCAGGATGTTACAGGGATCAGTATTACTGATTTGACAAAAACAGAAAACAAAACCTCTTATCTCTGTTAGTCACCTTTTTGTGTACCAAATGTTTCACTGACCAGAAATATCATTTAAATTGATGAGGAAGAAAAGAATATCCTTAAGATATAAGATATGGATAAGATAGTGTCTTAGGAATCATTCAGTTCTAGCATTACTGCTTCTGTATTCATTTTCCAGCATTTACACTTAGAAAGCATATACATTTTTCAGTAAATAAAATACTGTACAGCTCCTTTCTGCCACAGTTCAGTGAACTTCAGTCAGAAGTCTTGTTCAGAAAGCAATTTGTGTAAGATGAGAACTTACTGTATCATGGCTAACATTTTTACCCATTTTTTTCATAGTTAGAAAAAACTTAGCACTGCATGGAAAGTTTCTAGAAGGTATCCTTTTCCATTTGTAACGTGAAGTAGTGGTTTTTTTTTTCCTATTTCATTATCTTCAAATAATAAAACTGTAGCTGCCAAGGGCAAACAAATGAGATACAATCTGACTGGCTCCTTGTTCTGAAAAGGAGGTGTGACATGTCAGACCCAGATTAGCACAAAGAAATTTAAAGAAAGTGAAATTTCCTGGCGTTTGTCTGTTCCTGTATTTAGGATTCTGCATGACCTAGTCCTTCTGGGGAGAAGCAAAGTGAAGGCTCAGGGGGTGAAAAGGATGTTGCCCTGTGTGAAAATTTAACAGGCCTGTGCTTTCTCTAAACTCTGGACTTCAGTTAGTCAAACCAACATTGATGCTTTCTATCATGAAGAAAACTTTTCCTGTTGGTGAAAACAAGCCCTGAAAGTCTAGGTTACCTTCCCTTTACACCACCTGGAGTTGCCACAGATGCAGCAGTACCAGTTTCAGAAGTTTGTACAATTATTTTCTGTTTTGCACGTGGAGCTCTCTAGAGAATAAACAATAAGCTGCAGTAGTGCCGTGTTTCCAGGTCAAAAGCAGGACAAGAGCCATTTTGCCGCGGCCAGGAGCAGTGAAGCCAGACGCAATCCAGATGATTGGTAGATCAGCTTCAGCTTTATTCAGAAAGCTCTCCAACCAGAAAGCAGTACAATCCAGTCAGAAGGAAGCACCCGTTTGAATCAAAGTCACAGGTCCTCATTCGCTAAGCACTACATTTCGGATAGGGAGAGGGAAATTGTCCACGAGCTTTTCACGCACTTTCCACTCGCCTAAAGTTTCCCCATCATTGGCTACAACCCTTGTCTCATTTGCTGCTTCCTACACCCAGTTTCACTTTCACTATACTTACTTCCACTCATTTGCATCTGTGCTCTCCCAGCAACCCCTCTTAAAGGGCCTGCTCTCAACACATTTGAACATCCAGATGCATAGGAAGCATGTCAGGAATCCAGTACATCAGCTACATCAGCTCTGTGAGTGTTTGAGAGTACCAACTTGTATAATTCAGAAGTCTGAAAAGAAATACTTCTTTTGCAATATTATGTATTCTCAGGATGTTGGTTCCAGTAAGCATGTCCTACAGGCTTCACTAGCTGAAGGGGTCATAGATTGGAGTCAGGATGAAAACTGGGCATCATCAGCTCCTAGGAAAAACAAGCCATGGAAACCTTATCTGAGCAAGGACACATAAATTACAAAAAGTGAAGAACCCAAGTTACATCCCCCAAGAAACACCTGAGTGTCAGATACATACAATTACAACAAAAGCTGGAGCTGGCATGGAAGCACAGTGCCCATTTTGATGTACTACCTGTCAGCATGACACATGTTTGGGTTAGTCAGGCAAAGTGCTACAATCTGTGGTGTCAAAAATGGTTCCTGGCTCCAGAAGAATTAAAATGAACTGCCTGAATCAGTCTGAAGGGGTAAATACTTACATCGTACCAAACTGCTGTCCTAAAAAGCAAACTGAAATCCCTCAGGGTTATTCACAGTGAAACACATAAATCACAGGAAAATAAAAAACAAAACAAGAACCCCCCTACAAAACCTGGATCCTGTCAATAGCAAATAGGACATAATGGGGTGCTAATGGCCAGGCAAAGTGAAAAATGTGGAAAAGCCTTTTGTGGGGACACAGTACTACTTACAGATTGTGTTCAGTGTCTTTTGGGCTTTGACACAATACTATAGGTAGTTCTTGTGGTCTTTGCAGAGGTGGTAGGTATCATGAGCCTGGTTTCTGACAGAAGACAGCTGAAGCACACAAGTGTTTCAACAACTTGTTTCAAGGCTGTTCAAATCCAGTGTCTCATCTGCTCAACAGTACCTCCTTCCTCCTGTTATTATTATACATTTCTATGTTTCCTAAGAATTTCCTAAGAGTTCAGTTATAGAGAAATTTTTTAGGATGTTATCTGATAGAAGGCTTGTACTGAGTCTGCTGACAGAAATAAAAGCTCTGTGTGAAGAAGCAGCTTTCCTTAATGCTCTCAATTAGTTCCAATCGCAACAGCAATCTGTCTGAACAGTGCAGGACGTGTTCCTACTTTGTTTCCTTCTCTTCTTGTGAACGCCAGATAATGCTCCTGGCTTCAAAGCTTCCTAATGAATTGCCTGACTCAGCTCTAAAGACCTTCTCCTGCAGCTCAGCTGGGTAGGCAGCAGGATGGGTTTACGGAAGGAATTTGTGCCTCTGTCTGCAGAGTAACTTCTTCACAATAATTCAAAATGTAGTGTTTGCTTTCACCTATAACATCCCTGCTCCAGGCTCTGAAAGCTTCATTTGTTAGAAGATTGGGACGACTCTATTGCTGGAGTATCAAGTACAGAAATAACCGCCACTGATGGGCAGAAATACGTGCTTTCACTTCAGAAGATCTGTAAGACAACTCCTTTTGCAATGCAGTAGCGTGTGGTACTGAATTCAGGAATAAGGTACTGATGTGTTAGTTAGGTGTCCACATCTAGTCAGCAGAAATTTTGTCAGAACAGCCTCGGTAGTCTCTGGAGCTGTTAGACTGAAAAGCAAGTAGGTGGTCTTTCTTAGTGTGAAGTGAATCACTGCCTCAGCTTTCTTGACTGTATTGACTGAAAACTTGACTGGGTTGCCTGAACTGAGGTATCTGTTGGTGTTTTTGTGATGCCCAAGATGTCCTCACAAGCTTGTGGTTACAGCGTGGATCTCGCAGGATCTGCCCTCTGTGGAACAGTCAAGAGACCAGCAGATACTCTTGAGCGTCTGAGATGGCACGAGGTGTTTGCCTGCGGGCAAGTGCATTAAGTGGCAGATCGCTGTTGAGCGGGCTAATGCGAGCTTAGACTTGCAGACACAACTAAATATATCTGCCTTCATCTGAAGCTGAATTCTTCCAAACCTTACAGTCTGGAAAAGGGAAGAATCTGTTCTGTGATTCTTCAGTGGGATGCTAACTTGACAGCGTAAAAATGATCATTTGAGCCCATGAAATCATCCCCTTCTAGGTGTGATTATGCCACTGATTCTGTGACTGCCACTCTGCACTCAGAGGGATTGAATGAGGGCCCTGGCATCCACTTTGGGTAAAATCAACAAGGTTCAGTTCAACCATTTGGGCATTGGTGACATCTTCAGACTGGCATAGGTGTGTCCCAAGGGAATGTCTGTCCATCTCTTTCCAGTGCAGTCTCTTCCACCACTGAATTGATAGAAGGAAATTCCACCAGTCTGCGAATTTTGGGCTGAATTAAATGTCAACTTGTTTTCACTGTAGTGGAAAAAAAGTACTCTGAGCAGTGAGAAGCTTGGGTGAAAATACTTGCTTTTGAAATGGTATCTCACTGGAATGATAAAATCCTTTCTTTAAGCTAGACACTATTGTTTCCCTAGAAAGTTAGGTATGATGTTTTTTCATATGGCTGATGAGCATCTTCCAGCATCTGGCAGTGCTGCCTTTCCCATTTGGTCGATTTGGGGATGAGAGGTGGAGAAGCAGTTCAGAGTTTCACGCTGCTTTCCCAGCCTAGGACTGTCTCACCTCCTGTAGCTGCCATGAGATGACTGGGCCTTCTGCAACGGTTCTTCCCAAGACAAAAAGAAGGTAGAAGAGAAATACTCTATTAGCCATAAACATGGATTTGTGTCTCTCAATTTCCTGAGCTCGTACACTTTACAGTTCTCAGTACAGAAGCAAGCAGATGTTTAATCTAGGGTGATTCTGTGCTATCTGTTTAGCTATTGAGCTGAAGAAATGTTTTACAGGAGGACTTACCCTGAAATAAGTAAGTGTGCGAAAGCTTCAAGCACTTGTAGCTGTTACACAGATAATAACATTTAATACCCAACTGTCATATTCACATCACTTCTGTTGTGCAAAGCAGAGGTTTGAGGCCTGTCTTCTCATCTAACTTTTTATGCATTCATAACCCTGTACATAAGATCCTGGTTGTTAAATAAACCCTGGATGGATGAAAAGCAGCCAGCATGACAATAACTAAGCTCCATGTTTTCCCCTTTTTTTGCAGCCCTATGATGTAAATTTACAAGTTACATCAGTGTTGTCCAAACTGTCCTTGTTTCCCCATCCTCATATACATGAATACCTTCTGGATCCCTACGTAAACCTCGCTTCTGGCTGCAAGTCTCTCTTCTCTGTTATCGTCAGGGTGAGTAAACACACGAGTGATATTTACATAGGGCTGTACAGCAGTGACATAGGGAGTAACTTTGTAGTTAGCGGTAGTAGTTTCTGGCTCGTTTAAGTTGGGAAGTGGTTTCTCACAGAAAATAGATAATTATGCTCTGGATATGAAAATCAGAATGTGGCCTCTTCTTCCCAAAACATGGAAAAATTGATTTCCCAGCGTTTATTTTCATTCTGCACGTCTTGAAAATTGGTCGTTTGCTTAGTTTCATTGTGTAGATGCAAAATATGCCCTCTGGCACGGAGGTTGCTTTAAAGTGGGCTAGGTCACATTGTTGTCATTCGCGGGCAGCCTCAGGTAGTGCTGTAGGAACAGGCCACGCACAGGTTTGCACCTGGATGGGGAAGAGGTGGCTTTGATTCACACTCAAACAAAGAACACTCCTGAATACCCCATGCCTGGATGAATGTATCTGTTCATCCTCTGCTTTTTTCTGATGAAAGCTGTTCTTGACAACAAAGTCCTGGATTTATCGAAAGTCCTCTTCCTTTCCCTCTGTGTTTCCATCTCCTCCTCCTGCCAGATTTGCATGCTAGAAGTGCTGGCTGGGTGCCTGTCGCTCTGCAGTCTCATCAGGAAGATATCCCTCGCCTGCCCCACACACCAGCTGGTATTAAGCTGGTCAGGGGCCTATTAACAATGCTTGCCCAATGCTAACAGAGGGCTTAGCTCCCTTCTCCCAGCAGCCTTCCCCCTTTCAAAATCTAATCTTCACTCTCTCCCCTTGTGCTTTCCTAAACCCGGGACTTTACTGGTCGATTGCCTGCATCAATATTTGCTGAGACAAATTAATCATTGGTATAATTAAAATGAGTAATAACATTTCTGACAACAGCTATTAAGGCTCAAGAATTCCTGTCCTTTTGTATCTCTTTCTGCACCCGCTTACCCTTTTTTTGGAGCAGAGCAGCTACTCTAAAAGCAGTTTTGTGAACCTGTGAGGATGCTGAAGTGGGTCTGTGTCCTGGGGACCGAGGGCTGTCATTTAACCGTGCTGCCAGGCTCTCCGCAAAGGTGTGAGCTTTGTGTGTTGGTGGCGTTGTGCTTTGCAGGTCGTTGGGGACCTCATGGTTAGAATCCAGCGCATCCCAGACTTCACTCCCAAACTTCTGCTGGTCAGAAAACGCCTGCTGGGCTTGGAGCCGGAAGGGCCCATGTGAGTAAATAGAGTGCATCTTCTCCATGCCCCGCGGCTGGGTTCTGCGTGTGTCAGTCCTGATTCTCTGCTGATTTCTGATTTTCTTTCTCTCTCTCCCTCAGCATTGACCACATGACGTTACTAGAGGGCGTGATTGTGCTGGAAGAATTCTGCAAAGAGCTGGCAGCGATCGCGTTTGTGAAGTATCACGCCTCCTCGACACCATAAGCAGCCTTCCCGAACCACGGGGCTGGGAAACCTCCTGGCCTGTCTCAGTCCAAAAGACCATTGACTCCACCTGGGTGAGAAGAGGTGGTGCCTCCTGGCAAAGTAGTCAGATGATGTTTGGCAGAACTGGAAGACAAGTTATTTTCACCAGGTGTTGACATCGCAAGAGAGGGGGATTCAAATGCACCTGGGAGGTGATGGAAGGTATTTTGGGAGAAACCAATAAACAGCATTTACCACCACTGTGTGAAGAGCTGCAAAAGCTGCATGAAGAACCACAGCCATCAGACCTCGGGTGTTCTAATGACAATGTTTAGAGAGTTGGGTCTTTTGTATGTTCTGGGGCTCACCTGCGCCAATTTGCTTTCTGTGACCATATTACTTTAAAAAAGCAAATGAATTTTATAATATTTTTATGTCTTAATTCTTTTTCTTTTCAGTTGGATATGTGAAAGGAAATCACAGCTATAGTTGGAATGTGTATTATTAAAAATGAAGAGGTTCAGAAAACCCATCAATCCATGTACAGTGGGATACATTAATGAGGAATCATTTTTGGTTTGCTCAATCTTAAAGACAATTCTGAGCTCAATTCCCAGTGGATTATTCCAGGAGATATAAAATGAGTACTAATGGCATTAATCCTCATTCAGCATCACACCCATAACAAATATACCTGAAGTGTACATGTTTGTAGAATGTTTGTCTCTGTCATTCCAAGGGATTGCTCTTAAGGTCATCCCTGTGACTAGATTTGCTTTAGGTTTTTGCTTGTGAACTCTAGTTGCTTGATTCATGTCACCTTTACAGGAATGCTAATTATAGGTCATTGATAGTTGTTGCTGAAACAGTATTTTTAATTTCTTTTAAATTGGTATTTAGCCTCAATTGGTTTAAGAATCTTTTGTGCCTTGAAGATGGGAAGTGTAAACAGCCTGTCACATTTGGAAATGTTTTTGTTGCTTATCCAGCCACCGCAGTGGTGCTGACAAAAGACTGTGACCGATGCCAGTGCAGCTAAAGCATCGATACCACACATAGGACCAAAATTTGCCCCTGCTTTTCCTGGTGCTGGGATGCACAGGTGTCTCCAGTGAATCTGTTTCTGTGTGAACACTTTCAGCCCGGGCAGGTGTTTGCATTGGAAGCGGAGGGCCGTTTGGGCCTCCGTGTGCTGTGCGCGGGTTTCTCCAGCGGGATGGCAGCCCATGCCACTTCCTGCCACCTACGCACTGGCAGGTTCAGGTGCTCAGGCTTTAACCTTCCCGTCACACCGAGTGACTTGGCTGAGAGACCTCTCCTACTCTCACACTGGGGTTTACGACCTCTCCCCCCGCAGCCAACGGAGCAGCTCAGGCACCAGGGTAGAGTTTAGCTCCTTGGGTTTACACCATATTTCTTTGTCTTTCCTCCTGTCCTGTTTGCACAGTGCATTCCCCCTGCAGGTGTGATCACTCATACACAATTATGGTCTCATTCAGTCACTAGAATTTTTCTGGATTTACATGACTCTACCTAGAATCAGGCTTTGCTCTGGATCCATGCCTTTGAGCTCTTCTGTTTGTTTTTGAAATATTTTTGGAACCTGGATGTTGAGCAGCCTTTTGAGTTAGCAGGTTACTTAGAACAGTGTCACAATTAATGGGCTAAAATTTATTCCTGTCACAGCAGTGAAGAGGTTCCTGCTGTAAAAGCTTCCAGTACAGGTTTGGCAGCAGAGAGCCATTCTGGAACTGGGGAATGATTTTGGCAGGTATAACCTGCATTCATGGGCTCCCTGTACCGGGAGGCTTTTGCACAAAGTGTTGCAGTTATTTAGCAAAGCTTTTTTCTTTTTTTTTTTACTTTTTTTTGAATTTCCAGGTCAAAGTAGCATAGTAGGATAAAGTATCAAAAAAACCCCAAAAAAACAAAGTGACACTTTTTCATTTTTGTTCTTTAGATCCATACCTTGGAAGGAGCAGACTGGGTTTGGTGATAGGTGTCACCGTCAGTCCACGTTGGAAGCTTCGTTTATGTAACAGACCTGACACAGAGTTGGAACATGCAAGTGTCTATGCACAGTGATGCTTAATTCTTAACTTTGTAATAAATAAGGTCCCAGTTCAGCAAAGCAGGCAAACAAAAGCTTAATTCCAAGGATTTTATTCCTACATCACAATCTCTTCGATGAAGAAGTTAGGCTGTTGAGCACAAATGATGGTGCTTTCCTGAATTTGAGTCTTTGTTGGGTTTGCTTGAGTTTAATTATTCTTTCCTCAAATTTTCCACTTTTGTTATTTATTTTTTTAAAAGTGTATGTACCAGAGTACTTCTAATGTCCCAATTTCTGTGGAAACTGGAAGTGGTAATATTGCTGTAAACAAAAGAGAGAGAAAGGTTAAACAAAACTTGCAAGAGCATTCCAAGAAAGGTAACCGTTTATGAAGCTGCTCAAGAGATGCCTGGTCTCAGATGAGGACACTGACATCACCTCTGCTGTTGTTGCTGCTGTTGTCTTCTCTGATCTCCGAGCTCCTTGCGCTGTAAGGAGTGGTATCCCTCAGCTTCTGGAAGGAGCTCTGCAACCTCTCTGGCATTTCCATGCAAAACAGCCAGCCCAGCTGCAAACACCGCTCCTTCACCCTGGCCCATGAGAAAATCAAGTACCTACAACTTATAAGCACTCTTACATCCAGGGTGTAATTGTTCGGTCTCCAGCAACAGTGGTGCTGTTCTTGCAAACCAAATGTTATTTCGGTGAGATATTAATAAGACCTGGATCCACCCTGATAGCAGTGAAGAAGTCCTTCGAGTTGCTTTGGCCTAACCTGCTTTAGTGAGTGCTGCCTACAAACCCTTCTTTACCATACATGGTAACAATGACCTTTATTTTTGTAAAAGTTATTTAATCTTCCTTAAAGGGTGGAACTCAATTCATTATTTTTGTGGTGATATTTTTCATGCACTTTTTTTTTTTTTTTTTTAAAAAGAAAAAGATTAGAAGTTAGTTCAGGTCTGTGTTTCACCTTTCCCATCTATGCATGTCATTGAGGTGCCCAGTTTATTTCCATGTGTGTGTGTTTGTATGTGGTTATTTATTGCCCGGAGGTGGAGACCTGAGAAAACAGTATGGCCTGAAGCCCCCAGCACCTCTGGATCCTCCAGATGTTGGTGGGAAATGCAAGTGCTTATCACCTTAGGAAATACAGCCTCTAGTATTAGATTGAAATACTTGAGAGCTAATACTAGAATAATTTTTTATTCCCAAACTGCAGATCCAAACCATATTTTAATCATGATGCGCGCGTCTGTACATAGACATTTTTACTTGTTTTTCCATTTATAGTATATATTTGATTTAGAGTCCACTCTAGATTTTGCAATAAGCCATGTGCTAGCTCTGGTAGAACAAGTTTGCCCTTAGTTTCTCATGACTGTAATATTCCTGGTGTTCGGATCCTGTCTGTGTAACGTTCTTACTATGTATTTGTTTGTGCAATATGAAAGCTGTGACTTGAGGCACAGCTCGAGTCCAGCTGTACATCACCTGTGTATATATATACATATATATATAAGGACCAGAATCCCAAGCTTGCTTACACTACCATTAGTGAAAAGATCATTGCACTTGATTTTACAGGGCACCAGTAATCATGGAATGGCTTTGCAAAGGCATGGTAATTCCTACCATAGCCTGCAGTGTCATTGCACAGGTGACATTTCACTCCTGCTATTTGGCTTGTGAAAAGAGCCACTAAACCAGAAGCTCTAGGTCAAATGGAAGGATTGTGGCGTGGACTTGGGGCTACATGGAAAATCTGTCTGATACCGCATATCATCCAGGAGTTTCAAACCGTGGTCCTTAAGGCTTTCTGTGCCTTGTAAAATAGTGCAACTCTATCAAATCTATACTCCTTGTTTTGCCTCCTGCCTTGTTTACATTAAACAGAGGATATTGCGTAAAGTTTTTCTATTCAACTTTGTCTAGGTCACCTATTGAGCATTGCTGAGGTTTCGCAGGTGTGGGATTTCCAGTGAGGAGCTGTTGAAACAGACACCTTACCAGACATACAATATTTACGTTTTATGAAGGAGGTTGTGATAAAATCCAGCTTTTTGTGCTAAAGAAAATGCATGGAGGATTAAAAGGGATATTCTCAGAATAAATTAATTTCAATGAAGTGACTGCTTCTGTTATTACAGAGTCTGTAACAGGTTGTGTAGGGATGACCTTGAGACAAAATGTTTTGGCATTGTACGTCATGCCTTTGATCCTGAAGTCTTTTCACTTATTTCTAGTCATTACTGTGGTATCTTCTGGGGTGAAGCTGTTTCCTGTAGGGTGCTGTGGGCTCGGGAACTGGCCAGTATGGGCTCATCCCGAGCACAGGTTCACGTCTGCTCCCCGAGAGCTCTTGTGTCTTCCAAGACTGCAGCAGGTCAGGATCTTGGGCTCTTGTGTTGCCTTGGAGGGCAGTGGTTCCTTATTGCCTTGGGTAGAAATGGCAGGTGTGTGAGTAAGCAGCGTTTCTGACTGCAGGGCCTTAGAGAGAGGCTTTTACACATACACTTTTATATATGTTTAAATCATATTTGTTGGGTGTTTTTTTCTTAGTAGCTCGTCTCATTTTGGTGTCCTTCAAGTTTTCATCAGCCTTTTAAAAACCTTAGTGTGCTGTAGGATCCCCTTGGAGGGCTGCACTTGGGTGTTAAGCTGTTTCTCCTCGGTGTTTAACAGCTGCAAGTGCTCTTGCATCTTTAACAAGAGCAGCGCTGAAGCAAGATGATACACTTGACAGCTTTTTTTATAGCTCTCAGCATCTTTCCCCTGTCCTTTTGGGCCTCAGAGATTGTCATCTCCCACCCCAGATTGTTTATTTGCCGTGCCTGCACGAGGCATTTAGAGATTCAGGGATGCTTTGCTTCTTCAAGCAGTGAGGAAATTGTGTCAAAATTGCACGGTTTATGTCTTCTTGTATTTTTCTCTTATCTGGATACCTCTGAGATGATTATTGAGGCATGATAATCACGTGGCACTTGCATTCTGATGTGAGACCTGGGGGCTCTACATCCTGTTGGAAAAAAACCCCAATCCCGGAGTATTGTCAGTGTGTGGTCTCTACTTCATCAACTCATTTTCCAGATGCTTAGTCGAGGTTCTCAAAGCAGGTACAAGTAGCGCGGGATCTACTGAATTGGTTAACCTCTAAATATGAACAGAACCACCACTGTCAGAGCCTGCAGGATTTCTCCAGTTTGGTGTGTGATCCAATTGGATTTATGCTCAGAGCAGTGAATCTGTCACAACTTGCCTGAGCCCTTTCCCCCCGAACCCGTGTGTTCCTGGTGCATCCATTAGCAGTCCAGCTTCCCTTGGGAGGGTGAGAACGAGAACCGAGGAGCGATTCAGGAATGGAGTGAAGCATATGGTGGAATAAAGTTTTCAGGTGTCAGAGTCTTCTTGGGAATGCCAAAACAGAAAGTAAGTGTGGAAAGTCAAATTTTGCAAGTTTGCACCCGTTGCTGGCGTTGCCTTTGGAGTCAGATCTGGGGAGATAAGAAGATGCCTCTTGGAACACGGTACCTCGCCAGGCTATTTCAATTGCCCTTGGTAGGGTGGTATATGTATTCTGAACTACACGTCATTAAACTCCTGCTGGTTATTACAATAAATAGAATCATAGAATCATTCAGGTTCATAGAGACCCTTGGGATCACCGAGTCCAACCATCAGCCCTACTCTACAACGTTCTCCCCTACACTAGATCCCTCAACACCACCTCTAAGCGACGCTGAAGCACATTTACAGATGGTGACTCCACCCCCTGGGAAGCCTACTCCAAGGTCTGACCACTCTGGGAATAATTTTTTCCTAATGTCCAGCCTAACCCTACCCTGCTCCAGATTGCTGCCATTTCCTCTTGTTCTATCATTAATTCCCTGTGAGAAGAGACCAGCACCGACCTCTCTACTATGTCCTTTCAAGCAGTTGTAGAGAGCAATGAGAGAGCAATCCCCTCAGCCTCCTCTTCCTCAAACTAAACACTCCCAGCTCCTTCAATTGCTCTCCGTAAGATTTATACCCCAGGCCCTTCACCAGTTTCATTGCCCACCTCTGCACTCACTCCAGCACCTCAAGGTCTCTCTTGTGCTGAGGTGCCTAGCCTGCTTTTGCTGGTCACACTATTTCTAATACAAGCCAGGATGCCATTGGCTTGCTTGGCCACTTGGGCACTCTGCTGGCTCATATACAGCCAGTTGTCAACCAGCACCCCCAGGTCCTTTTCTGCCAGGCAGCTCCAGCCACACTTCCCCAAGCCTGTAGCCATCCATGGGGTTGTTGTGGCCCACATGTAGGACTTGAAATGCTCCCAGTGAGATAAAATCTGCCAAAATAGTGCTGTGGAACTGAAAACTTTGTCAGTGTCTTGTAACTGATGAAGTAGACACATCTTGCTGGCTTTGCCTTTCTGCCCTACAGCATCCTAATTCAGGGGGGGTTTGTCTGGTGTCCCTTCCCTCTAGTAAAAACGTTTCATGAACTGAAAAATATGGAAACACATGAAAGGAAGGACCCCAGTGCAGTGCTAGGCTGTAGGAGCATGAGGAAAAGTCCATTTTTTGTACCCGCCTTCATTTTCCAAAAAGTGAACCTCATTCTATTCCAATGCAGACAGTTCTCTGAACTAAGAGTATTGAAAAGGGGGAGGGAATCCTCCACTGAGAGCCCAGGGTGGGAAGTATAAACCTACTTTAGAAATCTGCACCGGGGGACAGCAGAATCAGGACATTTGCATCAGTTTCCAGAGGTAGAGTTTCCCATTTCCAGTTTGGAGAGAAGCCTTTGTGCAAAGGAACAACGTGTTCCAAGACCACAGGAAGTTCTGCAGAAAACAGCAGAAGGTATTACACTGGTTTAGGAGAGGAGGGCAACAGAGGTAACAAAGTTTAGCACAATGACATTACCGCTTAGGGTTAGAGGAATATTTATTCCCAATTAAAAGATTTGAATGCCATAAGTGTCAACACCGAAGGAATTATCGAGCCTAATTTATTGGAATGCAACTAAGAATGAAGTCATGTCATTGAGGAAAACCGATGCTCGTTGTCAAGGGAAGCTTCCTGACCATGAATGCTGCTAGGCCAGGAGAAGCGGAAGGAGCCTGTAACCTCGCACTTTTAAGACCAGTCTGGGCAAAATACAGAATGTTGCAAGAGGAAACCAGCCTGTGTGGGTGAGATGAAGGAAACGTGCATTTACATCCTCAGGCTTCCAGCTAATTAACGGCTCCCGAATAACTTGTATGTGCTCTGCTAGAGAGCGGTGAGATGGCCTGATCCACTTGAGCCTCTTCTGTAAATCAGGAAAGTTGCTGCCATCTGAGAAAAAGCAACTTTCACTCTTCCAAAATGTGACTGGCTTCCATAACAAGCTCTTTGCGGCAGCGGCCCCCATTACCGGCAGCGGGGGGTACAGCCTGATTAGTGGGGCCAGGGTCCCCCCATGCTGAGCTGCCCAGGAGAGGAGAGACAAATCCCCTGTGCTCTGGATCGGCATTATCCTGCACTCCAGAGACCCACCTCTGCTCCCCTCATCTCTGCACCCCCGGCAAGCAGCTGCCAAGTTTGTATTCCTTAATTTGGGTCATGCAATTTTTATTTCCTAAGGTTCTCTGAGACACCTATTTTTACTGGTAGCAGGGTGTCCATCAATGCTGTCCATATTTCCAGACAGTTTTCCTTGCAGCTTTCTGTAAAGAAAAGAGATCTCTGTATTCTTTATCCCACCTTCCGAGACTGACTGAATCTTGTTAATTCCATGCTTTCAAATCCCTGAAGATGGTTTTCATTTTGTCCTTCACCTTGGGGATCCTGCAGTCAGCAGTGTGTGCAGTGCAGCTGGCAGGGAGCGACGACAACACGGAGCCGCTTCTGCCCCAACCAGCTCCGGCTGCAGGATCTGCCGGGGGGGTCCCATCTTCGGAGCAAACGTGGAGATGGGGGGGATCAAGAAGGAAAACCTGAGCACACTGAAATCAGTGGGCATTGTGCCCGTCAGTAGAAATGATGCCAAATCTTCACTCCCTGCTCTGCAAACTCATTTTGGCATCTCTAAGAATGTTGCATGTTTTTCAGAAGGAAAAAAGGGAATGAAAGTTTCCTATGATGGTCATGTTTAGAAGACAGACACTTAGGGAACCTGCTACTGGTTTAAAGAGTATGTCTGCACAAGCACTGACCTGGCAGCAGTTCCGAGCTCACCAACAGCCGTATTTGGTTCCAGCCCAGTGCAGGGACAGGGGACCTGCATCTGCTCAGGCCGGTGTGGGACAACCGTTGTCTCAAACCAATGGTAACTCTCAGAGAGGACCTTACAGTGGTACTGCAGAAGTAAAGCATAAGCCAAGGACAGGGGAACCATATTTCGCAGACACAGGAAATATATACTTCATGTATTTTATATATATATATACTCCACATAATTCATATTTCTGATTGCTCAAAATGTTCCTGTTTTGACGGTGCTTCTTTGTTCAAGTAATCAAAGATAAATTCCTACAGAACCGAAGCATGAAGAATTTGGGACCAAAATTCAGTCACCAAAATCTCTTGGCCTTGCTCACACAGACAAAAACTTGTCAGGAATATGAAAGGTGCACCTTTAAGGTGGTAATAACTGAAGTACCCTCTCAGAGCCATAGGCCAGAAGACAGCTTTGGTGTTGGTAAATTAGGCCTTATGTTAACAGCTGAGAATTCTGCTGTTCCCCGACATATTGCTGAAATTTAGGAAAAGTACTACTAATACTGGGTAAATCATACATCAGAATTGTGCAAGCCATTTCATGCTACATACATGAGATGTCTGCTTCTCTGGAGCCATGGTCTCCGCTTGGATCATTAAATAAGGATCTGGTTTCATATCAACCAACAAATCACAACAAACATTGATGTCTCCAAGAAGGCAAATATGCAGGAAACTAGATTTATCAGGCCTTATTTTTACATTCTAAAAGATCAAGACTGAGCACAAACCCTTTTTTTCCCCTTTTATAATTAATTCCAAATGTCAATTTGATCTACTATGATGAATCTAATTGCCAAATCTCTAAAACAGGGTTGCCTTTTTATTTCTAAATATCAGCCAAACAGAACAATGAACAAATAAATGCCTCGATATGATTAAATGTGACCTGTTCAACCTGTGGGACAGGACCACAGCTTCAAGACCGTCCTCCAGTTCATGTCTCTCCAGTGAGATGCCGGCAAGGAGTGTTCTAGCTGTTTTTTTTTCTAAGGGGAAAGCTGCAACACGAGTTTCTACCCTTTATTTCTGGGGTAGGAAGCAGAAGTACGTTATGATGGATAGTCTGGGGTTACAGTATACATACTTCTCCTGTAACCATTATTTGTTTCTATAATTTTATTTCAGAAAGAAGCGTTGGTGTGGGAAGTGCAGATAATGTGACGCTGATAGTTCCAGACAGCATTTGCAGCAGTTGGTGCCATTTCAAGGAACACATTACTTTTTACCCCTGACCACTGTGTCTCATTCTACTAATTATTTAGTTATTTTTAAGTGGGTTGCTTGCTATCCGCACACTGAGGTGATGCTGAGTAATCAGAGCAATTTTGTTGGGTTTCTGGTTTTGAGTGACAAACATGTTTTTTTTCTCTGTGTGACAGCTGGATGACTTAGTCTATTAATAGAGGAAGCTGTCACAGAGGAATTACATATAGAGACTTAATTTAACTTTTAAAAGTGCGAGCTATATAGATGCAATTTGTCTTTTCACCTCTTCAGCTATTAATCTGTGTGGCGGAAGGGACTTGTCTTCTTAGTCTTGACTCAGTTTCTACAGAAACTTTTAATGGACAATTATTAGATGCCCCTAAGAAACTGCTCCAACATTGGCCTCATGGTTTGTATGTGGAAAAGTATGGACTTCAAGAGCAAGCTGACCCGAATGCCAGGTAAAGATCTTCTCCAGACTGAGACTGAAATTCAGTAGAGAAAACTTGCACTATCATGAGCCAAGGTCAGTATAATTGTGTAACTCCAGTATTTCAGCAGCTGAAGAGTCCACCTGATTAACCTATTTATAGCTTTACATTAATTCAGTACCATTTATTCCAGAGGCTCCATGAAGTTTTATAAGCACAGGCAAGGAGGCACCACTCCTGCATGCAGCATTTAGTGACCTGGTTCTCATTGAGGCAGGGGAACAACAAGCTCCTGATGTCAGGCTGATCCCTGTGCCTGCAGGTCCCTGCCCTGGGAGCTGGGGGTTTGCAGTGGCTCTTGGAGGAGAAGCAAATTAGAAACTTAAGAATAGAATACTAATACTAAATACTAAATACTAAATACTAATACTAATGCAGCCATGTAGTCCTGCTATATCATATTGCCATTGCTAGTAACAGGCCACAGGTTTTGTGCTGAGTCTGCAAGGTCTCAGGCTGCTACGAGGGCTGGGGCCTAGAGAGCATTAGAGCAGAGGGAAACCGGCTTGGGGCGAGAAGAGATGGGGCACAGGTTTCCCACTGGAGACCCCGCAGTGATGAGCTCAACCATGGTCCGTTAAAGGAACGCAGACCTGGACAAAACTGGTTTCAGGGCTAAAAAAGAAACAGCACATTTAAAAGGTGCTGTACTTAGGGAATTCAGATGTCATGTGGAGCTGCAGAACAATGAAGAAAGAGGAAAGGTGCCAAACAGGTTACCAAACGTTAAAATGAACCCAAGTGGATTGGAGAGTGAGGGAGACAAAACTGTCAACATGAACTTCATAGTGCTTCTGGCAACAGACTCCAGATGCTGATGACCTGCCACAGCAGCCCTACCACCGCCACCAGGACGACAGCTCTGACCACAGAACCCCAAGGAGAAGGGGGGCACAACATCGGGAAACAGGGAAAAAGCACAGGAAGAGCAATTTTAACTGGTTTATTATTAGCATTGAAATTTCTTGTGCCTGAGCAGAGCTGCTTCTCTCTGTAATAATTAAATCTGGAGAGATATTAGCTCTTGGGACATACTGCAAGGATTTCAACTGTGCTTATGATAAGCTCTTGGCTTTGTATATAAGGTGCATTTCCTCTTTGCCTATAAACAAATTTTGGGGCATAACCGTAACATATACGTTTTAGAACTAGAAAAATACAGCAAACACCGGGAATAGTTCACTCTCCTGCTGCCAGGGAGCAGATTCTGACAAAACAGGGCCAGAAGCTTCTGTCTGAAAAATGTCATCTGCTTTATTGTTGCCCTTGATCCTGATACCCTCCATGCTGCGGAAAAGCTGCTTGTAGGTTTTTCCTGTGTAAGAACAGTGACATTTGATCTAAAATCTGTCTGGAGCTGAGACTGGGTATATGCATGAGCCTGTTGGTAAATACCATTCTTCAACCTTTAAATGGTGCTGAAGCCCCAGTTTGGAGACTTTAGCTGAGTGCGGCTCCATCATCCCTAATAAAGAAACAAGAGACCACCTGCGTCCTGCCTCTAACCAAGCATTTTATAACAGAAGCTCTTTTTCTTTGGCTTGAATCTAGACATCCCTACTCAAGTCAAATTCTTCTCTGCTACTGCCTCCAGGTTTAACCAGAATAAAAAATGACCACTCTGACAGTTGGTATGACCAGACTGCAAAAATAGAAACAGGGAATTTCATTTGGATGCTCATCATTTTTTCATCCAGCAACCAGCAGGCATTAAAATTTCATTTTACCAGAACATATTTTTCTTTGGAGTGGGTCCCAAATAATTTAATTCCCCAGTTATGACATTGTTTCAGTGACAATAAACCCACGCCATAGTTATTCCTAAGGGGGTCAGTGTGCGTGCGGGAAACAAAGCGCTCGGCAGTGGGTACCCTCCTCAGTGTCCCTCTGTCTCTTGGTTCCCTGAATCACTGTTACGAAGCATTTCCAGGGAGCTGATACTCATGTTTTAAACCATTATGTTTCCTACCATTTATAAACCTGTCTGAGCCAGAAATCATTCAGTGGCTGTTGCTGCTGCATCCTTCAGGGACAAAATGTTCTAAAGAGCTAATGTTGCTCTTTCATTAAGAAACCTATTCAGAACCACAGAGAGTGATTTTGACAGTGCAATTGGTAGTTGCTGTAGGGTAGGAGCTTGACAGGAGTCCTATTTTAAGCAAAATGAATGTATATTGTTTATTTAAAGAAGCAGACTCAGTTACAGATTTTGGTATGCACACAGAAGTCTATACCTCTGTGTTTCCTCCGCTCTGCCTCTTCAGATAGCACAAATCATTCTGTCCTGATATCTGCAAAAATAAAATCTCTGTTGTTTGTGGCCAGCCCTGGTATGAAGATAAAAATAAAAGGTAAGAAATAAAAAGAAAGAAAGAAGAAAAAGGAAAAAGAAAAGGAAAAAAAAAAAAAAGAAAAGAAAAAGGGGAAAACTCCTACAAAACCAAGATTGCTCATTTCGCTATGAGTATCTGATGTTTTTCTAGTGTGAACACATTTTGCTTTTACCTATGTTTTGGTGGGTTTAAGAGTGGGTGGAGAGAAAAGAGAAGGACATTCCGTGAATAAGGGAAGGTAAAGTGAAGGGCATTAAGGTTCAAAATTACAGTATAGATCAACTGCTTGCAAAGATGAACAAGGGTACACTTTCACACGATGGTTCTTCTGGTGGCAAAGCCGGTTTAAAAAATTTCCTCTCTGTAGCTCCCGGACATCATGTTTGGCTCTTGTTGAAAGATCGATATAAACAAAACAATTTCACTGATCCCTGTGACACAGCCCAAAAAGTTTGAGCAGCCCAGCTAAAGGTTACAAACTGCTGCAGGGGTGGATGAACCAGGGTGGTAATGGGCAGCAATCTCTGGCAAGGAAGGGTGGCCGCCTGGCTGAACTGTGGTCTGGAGAGCTGGAAAAAGCTCCTTTCTGTCCTTGATTCTCCTGCACAACCCATCACCTCTGTTACTAGAGCATGAGAGAAATATTCCTGAAAGTGTCTCTTTAGAAGGGTGTAGTTACGTCTCATTAATGCAAGTTTAACGGAAGACGGTATAAAAACACGGCATTGTTATCAGTCCCTCTCATCTTTATAAGTGCCACTGCACAGGTAATTGCAGACTTTCAAAATTAGATCTCCTGCTACAGAACACATATGCTTGTGTCTTAGCAAAATGTTCTTTGCAAGGGTTTCAGAGATCAAAGACAGTCTGGGCTTGATTGGAAACCAATTATCTACTGCTGTGTGGACCTTTGAAAACTAACAGGATTTTTATTTCCTTTATCCTTTGATCCCCAAAATGAGCAATATAAAGATAAGGGAAAGCAGAACAAAAGAACAGATGTACCAAGCAAAGAGGGAAAAGGGAAAGCAAGAATGTGCCCATAGGTTAGTTGGATAGATTTTTAAAAAAAACAACACACCAACAAAACATGGTGCTGGATTAGAAAACCTCAACAAGTTACAGGCATAAGCAACCTTACCTTCCAGCCCTGTATCTTTCTAACTCAGAAAACCACCTAAAAACAGCTGCAATATGGATTAACCGTGGGTGTCCACAGGAAGGGTATTTTTTTTGCTCCATATACAACTGGAATTATAGAATTACTTGGGCAATTGACACTACTCAAAGTACCATTTCAGCAGCAGCATCTTGCTGTATCTTTGATCTATTTATTTCCTAATTTCTTCAGCCTTTCTCCTACTCTTTTCCTGGTTCAGCTTCATATTCCAGGAAGAATCCAGTGCCAACAAGTGTGCTTTATGGCTCTAGCTCTTACTTGTTTCCACTGGTGTCAGCAAACGGTGGGCCAAGGGAAGCAGCTACAGATCCATTCGCATCTGTAGCATTTCAGCTGTTCTGTGGCCCGGTTACTTTAATTTTAGTTTCACTGTCTGGGGTCAGTCCTTGCACAGAGACAATTAACACTGAGCATCTGAAATCTGATAGGGATTTAAAGCAAAGGGTGAGTGGTTGCCACCTGGTGAGAGGAGGAGAAAGGAGGGGGAGGATGAATGAGCTAGACCTTTTCCTTTTTCATCCGGCACACATTAGTGGATCAATGACTGAAATGGATGAGGGTGCTGCTGAAGTGTCACCGCAGTGTAATGATGTAGCTGCTATTAATGGCTAGAGCTCCAGCCTGGAAATTATAGTGGAAAAAAAGGAAAAAAAAAAAAGAAAAAAAATTTTCTGAGGGCTCTGAATTGGTGATTTGAGGATTGCAATTTAGTTATTGCTTTCATATTTCATAAAGTGGCCACTGTGCACATTTTCAGAAGTTTGCCAGTTAGTTAAGAAAAGAATAAAGTCAATAAAGTTTGTTTGATCCTGATTCTCCTTCCATTCCCCATCTAAGGTACGACAGAATCTGCTATGGTGGCTCTCCTCTAAATCAAGATCTATTTCAAGCTTCTTAGCAGGTCTATTTGCAGTGGGGAACTGTACCTTCAGCCCTGGCTGTCTGGATTTAGAGCAGACATACAAAATATTATAGTTTATATAGCCTGTGAACTCGGAGTGTGTCAAGATCAAATTCCCGTTACACTAACATCACTGACAAAACCACGATTCTCTTCAGGCAGCCTGGGTCCAGACACAGTGAGAAAACCACAACAACTGAGCAAAGGAAACAAAATATCCCACAGCAAAAGCACCTCATCTTTCAAGTTTGTTGAAAAGGCCAAATCTGCTGTTCTCAGCTAAATCTGTGATCTGAGGGATGTTGTACCCTTCCACCAGCAGTTTGACCAATATCATGATCCAGTACAGTTTTTTCCCATTATTGACTTTCTTTGGGCTTCCCTTCTCCTACAGCAATGAGACATGTCAGAGGGGAGAGCACGACGGGCAGGAGTTCAGCATCCTCCTCACCAAAAGTGAAGCAAAGGAGGGTCACCTGCTTCTCAGCCACTAAAAAGTGAGTATACAGAAGTCTGTAAGAAAGATGTTTATGAGACCACTGCTTCCACGCACATTTTTCATCACTAACCAGGTTTCTGATGCTTGTTCTGAGCCTTTTCCCTTTGTCCCTGCTGCGAACTGCTGCTGCAGCTGCTCCCGAGGCTGCACCTGCCCTTTTTGTCAGCAAGCAAGCGGAGAACATCCAGCACGGACTGGGTGAAACAACTGGCCAGACCACATGGTGGTTCATAACTGGTCCTGAAAAGCAGTTCCCACCTAAAATTGATAGCGGTCAGGCCTGACGAGACGAGGGGAACTCTGCCCTTTCCAGACTTCCATAGGGTACCTGCCAGTCTCTGCTCCAAGCCCCTTCTGCTTGCCCAATTAATTCTCCACAGCTCTCTCAGCAGATGCTTCAGTGCATGCCAAAAAGGCTTTTCTCTCATTCCAGACTCCTGACATTTTTTTTGTTGCTTCCTAAACAGTGGAGGCTGTCTGATAAGGCAGCTTGGGGTGAGCAAGGAGAGGATAGCATGAGGTAAACAGCTGGGGATGACTGGGTATAAATACTTTGGGAAGATGTGTCAGCGTAAAAGGTTTAGCTGCAGCTAGTCCTCCTGAGGGCTCAGGTTGCAAAATCCTCTTCCTCGCCCCCCCAGTCTCTGCCTCCCCGGGTCTCAGATGGGGACATGTTCAAGTGGGCAATAAATTTCAGGGATGAGGGAAGCAGGAGAGCAAGTGTTTACTTTGCACCAGTAAAACAGTTGTTCTTATTCTGCCTTGTCGCTTTGTCACTGGCTAATTAAAGCATACGCAGCCAGTTCATCTGCAGTCTAAGGCTACAATCCCTGCTCAGTGCCAGGCAGTAAAGCCCAGCCCAGTGTATATCAGACTGTTCTATCATAATTGGAGCGGTTTGTGTGAGCCACATTCTGCTTGGCTGCGTGGACACTCGTGGTGGTGGTTTATAATGGTAATAGGTACATCAGCAGTTTGACCCTTTTCTAACAGACTACTTCATAGAAGATGCTTCACTGTAACTGGTATTTATCTCAGAATACGCATTATAGAAAAAATATCTGTAACACTCTGTATCTGTAACACTCTGCCCTAATGAGCCAAAACACTGATTCAGTACACTGGGGATTTCTGCTGTGCCGGTTCAAGAGGTTTCTCTCCCCCCACTGCCCCCAGCTTATCTGTCCCCAGAGGAGAGGCAGCAGAAAGGGATGAGGCATCTGTTCCTCACCTACCCTGGTTCCCAGACCAGCTACTGCCCTAAATCCATCTGGTGTATCCTGCAGACCTGTAGCACAACCATGTTGCACTGTAGGATGGACAGCCTGAGCTTTCAGCTTTGCCAAGAAGACAGGAACACCTTTGACCTGCTTCATTTTAATGGGAGCTGGAATATGAGTCCGCTTACACGGCCTCTTAGCGCAATATACTGTGTTCGTAAAGACTGATAGAGAACTTGTGAAATTATTGAAAACTGTGTCCTGTACCATGCAGCTATATACTCCCTGAACAGCACATCGGTCCCAGATACTATATACACAGAAGTATCTTTAAACTCTCAAACTGGGGGATTGGATTAGATGATCTTTCAAGGTCCCTTCCAATCCCTGATATTCTGTGATTCTGTGTGATTCTGAGCTTGAGAACTCCTTCGATGGATGGATTCAAGCCATGGGACTACCCTGTAAATGTAAAGGTTGTTCACAGTCCAACTTAACGTCACCTAACATTTATGTTTTCTAAATGTGCAGCAACCAGGTTGCCTGGTGAAAAGGAAATGGAGCAAAACCTCAAGTTCTGGGTTTGTCTGAGGATTTACGGGTTCCTCTTGTGCCCTTGAGAGCTCAGCCAGCCTTGGTTTGTCACAGCCTACAGCCATGAGACACAGGAATACTCATTGTATTCCCGGAAGAAAAAATACTGTTGGAATCTTGAGGTTGAGAGACTTTGCTGGAAGAGTGTGGGGCATTTTAGATAAGGTTGGTAGTGTAGTTAGTGTCAGACTTTCGAGATCAGGAAACATCCAGCTGCCCAGCAGATGGTAAGACCAAAATTTGAGTCCATACACAATTGGCTGAAGAAGTGACTGCACTTCCCTTAAGGAACTTGGTTTAATTGATCAAACAGTGTCTCCAGGCTGGGTCTGATACTGAACACTACTAACCCCTGCCGTGAGTGATATAGTTTCTTTAACCACTGTATGGAGGAAAACGCTGAATAGATTGCCTTGCTCCTTGACAATTTTTCCTTCTGGTTCTGATTATGCAGAACGATACTGCAAAAGAAGACATTAGGAAGTCAATCAAACATTGCAGAAGGTACAATACAAACCTATTTTAAAAATCATTCTTTCCTTATTTCTGTTCTTCTCCTCTGTCTCTCTGTAAACTCACCTGACTATATTTACATTCCAGATATATAATCAATGTAATTTTAAACTCCTTTGTGGGAGTTAGTTTCTTTACTTGATGTGTCTTGAGAAAACACAGCCAGAATATGGATTTTCCTTGCCAGGCCCCCTGCTTGGACATAAATTATTCACCTTTGTTTTTACATGTAATCTATTAATTTTTAATTAATAATACAGACAATACTAGACAATTACTTCTTCTTTTGGCCTTTTCCCCTTAGTATGGGAACTGGAAAAATAAAGCTTAGCATGTTAAAAAAGATTCAACAAAATGTTTCTTCTGACATTGTGTAACTCTCAAGGTTGGTTTCATTTCACATAGAAAATAAAAGTAAATCTAATATGTGTTATTTGAAGCTGTAAGGAAAAAAGCACATAACCACCACAGTGGTCCCAGCTTCTTGTCCTCTAAAGATCAGCTGTGAGGATGTGACACACTGTCAAATTACTAGCGCAGAAGAAGCTGAGATGCAAAAGGAAGCATGGAAATAAGAAGGAAAGAGACAACTTGAAGAATTCCAGGTCATTACATTGTAGTTCTCAGAACATTCAATTGCTCTGTAAATATTGCTTAATTAAATGTACTTTAAATTGGCAGCAATATTTATCTCCTATTACATTAGGACTGAATCACTACCTGCAATATTAATTCTAGATACCACAGCAGAAACAATGAGGAGTAGGTCTGAATTTACATTCTGATCAAGAATTTATGGTGCAGGTCCAAAAGCATTGAGTCAAAGGACAATATCAATTTATTACAAGGTCATACAGACCTCTACCTCCTTGATTCATGTTCTCTGCTCCCAGCTTTACAGAAGACCCGTGTAAAGGCCAAGTGCTTACTCTGAATGTCATGAAGAAGAATTAAGCAAATATGGTCACCCCTTCAAATTGTAGCTTCCTAGAGAAATCTGGTACTACATCAAAGAGATATTTATTTTAGATTCTGCAGGAAGGGAAAGGCATTTTGGTGCATGGAGCAGTGGCTGAACGGGAAATCTGACGTGACTACAAAAAATGGACTTATGATCTGTAGCAAATGAAGGTCTGTCAATCAGATGAAATGTCAGACTTTGCTAAACTAAATGGGCTTGTTTATCACTGTAATTACAACGTTGCCTTACAACTACAAGGTATTACATATACATATCTTACTCTGTGCCAGGAACTGCTCTGCAGAAACCCAGTAAATTTAATTACGAGAGGAGGAAAAAAATTCCTCTGTTTCATAATCTATCCACCCCTGCAATGATTACTCTGGGGAAATTGCCACTGAAGCCAAGCAGATGGTTCCTACCTTGTTGTACACCCAGCTTATTTTCTTTTAAGCTATGAAGTGGTTTACAATGTCATTTTTCTCTGGAGCTGCCTTGTATTTGGCAGACTTCTGACTGTGTGTGAACTCCTTTTTATTGTATATGTGAATGAACTGCTTGGTTTCTATTTTGCCCCAAATAACAAATCCCACTTTGAACTCATATAAATAAGGACATGAATCAGGCAAGTATCTAAATCCCATCTTGCTTTCACCAAGATGAGTCCCATTGACTTTGTTGCAAGAGAGTCAGTAATCAAATTTGATGTCACTGAGCCTCATCGTCTCTGGTGTATTTCCAGAAACACCCGTATTGACCTCTTAAAGACTTGCCTATGGCCCAACGTTGCAGATTTCTGCTTCTGAGCAATCCCTTACTCCCTTTCTGCACAGATATGTAAGTTTGCAGCAAACTTGAACAGATGTTAGGTCGATGAGGGAGCTGCCTGCTTTCTCTATGCCTGCTGATAACCTACTTTGGTCCTGAAGGCAGGATGAAATATGACTGAGATGCTTTCCAAAGCAAACTTCGTCCTCCTGTCAGAAGCCAGCTCAAGCCCTACACACTGCTCAAGGGATTTACCCAGGACAGAGGTGTGGTATTGGACTGTTCTCAGCAAAAAGGTAAATTTCTGCTATTTCTCCTTTATTCTCCAAAATAATTCCAGGCTAGCAGGGCTCTCGGAAGAAATATCATACAGACCTTGGGAAACGGATGAACGCTGATCATATCTCTCAAGAAACTTTTTTTTAAGTCAAATCTTTGTAAAACTAGATGTGCCCAGATTAAAGGCTGAACCTAAATTGGCAGGTGCCTGGTCAGAGAATGGTATATACTTTATCTGATTTGAGACTGTGTAGCTCCAAGGAGTTCTTTAAAGAGAGATAAATCATTAATCCTCACAATCAGTTCAGAGCAGCCACAAAAGAAGATAAAGTTTCTATGTCTTTGTGCCACATATACCTCCAGGCATCTTCTAACAGATTTTGAATTCAGCTCTCTACTTCAGAGTCTGAGACACAGAGGGAAGCTGTGTTTGAAAACAAAGAAAATAGCTGAGATCTCTCATGAGATATAATTTAAAATGGACGTTGTTGGGGGAGGGGGGAGGGATATTGGTAAGAATTATGGCATATTTTTTCTCTGAAAACCATTAAGAGCATACACAATACCTGGACGACTTAACATGCTACCATTATTTATTGTAACCTACTTTTTCCCCAGAGTGAATGTCTGATTTCGGATCTTCCATTTATCGCTAAGTGCACTTCTGGGAAAGGTAAATAAAACAGTAAAGGCCTGGATCTGCGAGCAAGAAGCACAAAGCAATCAAACTCAGAAAGTAGAAAAGTGACTTTAAGTGTCCTGTGTGCTCCCTGAGCCTGGACTGGCTGTCTGAGGCCAGCCCCAGTGGAAGTGAGAAGACCCCGCCGCCTGCTCACTCATCTCATAGTTTGCTTCAATCTCTCACTCTTTACTGTGGAATAAAATCTCCCTCTTGCAGGCTTTGGGGAGAGAACTGTTCACCTGCAAATGGCTCCAGCGCAGTGATTTGTCACAGTACCTTTGATGCAGAATGACTGTGATGATCAAAGCAAGTTTAATCAGCTCAGCGGTTTATAAGTGTCCGTGGCCCTCCCGCCTGCCTGTAACCGGCCAGGATGGCTCTTTCACTTTGGACAGCAATGATGCAGGGAAAATCAAGAATAGGCCTGTGGCCAGCCTTCCCCCAGGCATGTTTTCAGCCTCATCCTTCAATGAGAGGACAGATGGAAATGTGAATTAGGAGTGGGAGACCTTGCCAACTCTACCCATTGAGGGAAGGGCTTCTGAGGGAAGGTCATCCTTTCTATCTGTTCCCTCCCCGTGAAACCTCTGAAAGGAGCTCAGAAGACTTTTGGAAACATTTAAGAGTGTGTTCCTATGAACTGAAGCTTGGTCTTCTGGCATCATGCAAGGATGTTGCCTTGGCTGCCAACACCAAGCACAAAGCACAGCTGATTTTGGAGACACTATGGTGATTCTCTGACCCACAAGCACTTTTCTGTGAGCATCTGGTCTGGCTCTGCTGTCATTTTATGCTGGTTAGACAAGGCAATGCTTTGTGGGGAAAAGTGAGTGTACTGTCTTGCTGAATCTCAGAAAACCCAGTTTCCAGTGGTAAAACAGTTGGACTTTGAAGCTAAATCTGGATGAATGCTTCTGAGAAGGAAAGCAGATCCTCTTTTAGTCATCTGAACCATTAAGTTCTACCTGAAAGAATGAGGAAAAAGTCCTGTTTAACACAAGCTGCTACCCTGGGTTTCATTCCTCCCTCAGCTGGTGTTTCCTGCTCTCCAAAACACAGGGAAAAGCTAAGGCTTTCCCATTATTTAATGGGGTTTATCTGGAAGAGGAATCCTTAAGCTCTGCTGCGGCACAAGAAGCCTCTGCCATGGCCAGGATGAATCTAATTTAAGCTTTATTTCTGAGGATTTAACTGGGGAAAAGCCTTGCCCTTCTTTTCTGCACAAGAGGTAAATTTCCAGCAGGTGGATCTGCCAGCCATGCGGCCGTTATAATAACTGTTCCACTGTTGCTGAAAACTAATTAATACAACTATTAAATCAGAGATTTCTCTTAGAGTCCATCTCTCCCACTGCCATGGGCAGGTTCCCACATTGACTTTCTGAGCAACTCATCTCTTCCAACTCTTTCCCCCTTAAGCTCTTTCGGACTGGAACAACTATAAGCTCCTTGCAGGTCATTCACTGGGGCTCTCAGTTTGGCAGAATACCAGACTGATGCCAGGATGGCCATGGCCAGGGGATTTTTTTAAGGACGTTTAGTTCCTGCCATCTGTCTGTTGGCTCAACTCTAAGAAATGTAGAATGTGTTGCCTTCCCAAAGTTGTTTTTTCCCCCCTTGGACTGCTGTCAGGATATGCAATCTGTCTCTCTGAGTGTTCCAGAGAGACAGCACTTAAGATGTGATAAAATGCCTCCGACTCTTACATGTGTTACTTATTTCTTAATAACAGGTGATGACAATGATGCATTACCACACACGTCACCTGAAAGACAACGGGTACAAAGACGTTCCAGGCTTTTAATGGGGACTCTCTGTATTTTAGGAACAGTGTCACATTTCTTATGCCATTTCCTCATTTTGGTCTTTTAGACCAGGTTGATTCATCAAACTGAGGCACAGGAAGGAGTGACTAGCTTTTGTGGTGACACTCACCTGGACTGGGGCTTGTCCACAGCATGGCCATTTCCCTCAGTGCTGCAAGCAATGAAGAAAACATGGGGGAAGCTGCACTGCTTCCTCTTGCTTGCGTGTAAAGTACTTACAGGCCATGTTATATTTTCGTTTTTTCCCCTGAGATGTTTTGGAAGGAGGTGGTGTTTCACTAATGCTCTGGTGCCCCTCCCAGTGAGCCCAGTTTCACCTCACATTGTTAGACAGCATCCAGTCCAGATTAACCCTTAAATGTGACCCTCAGAGCCAGTGCCCCAGGTACGCAATCCATCTTCATGCTGGGCATGTGTACATACTCCATTAAAGTTTTAAACTCAGACATGGTTTATGAACCATCCCTGTAAGACCAGGAAATCTTTACTAGACGGTCAAATCAGAGAATGCAAGTTGCCTTAAGTGAGCTGTTCTTGTGAAATTTCTGCTTTTGTTGAACTTGGCACACATCTGAACTAGACTAAATTTTGTGGTCCTGTTTTCAGATATGACTTGTAAGAATGGGACATTCCCAGCAATGAATCGGAAGGTATGCCACATTCTGACTGTTTTTGTAAATAGATTATGAGGCCACTAAGATTTAAGGTATTATTTTAGACTCTGCTTAGATTAGACCTTTTACCTTACAAGGTATATTTACTTTAAAGACCCCACAAATATTACATTGATAGTGTGTTTCTGGATTTAACTCATACAAAAAGACATTCGGTTTATAGAATGAAAGCATAAAAATCTAAAAAAGTGGGAGTGCAGCTGGTTAATGTCTGTGTCCTTGTCCAATTGACAGTTTTAAAAAAATACTGTCTTAGCTAGAAAATACAATCACTACCTTAACATAACAGATCTTCCCAGCCTCGCTTGATTGCAGGGCTCACATTTTGTATATACAGCTGAAGTCCAACTAAATTGTCTTTAATTTTAGCTGACTGCAGTACTTCTGCAGAGAATGGTGAAAAATCTGAGCAGATAAAAATTGGGTGTTTTCAGTTTCAATAAAAATTAGTTACTTTTTAAATTGGGAATAACAACAAAGAGGCACAAATTAGACAATGTAGGATTTTGATAAATTTAGGGTTAAGACAGTTCTCTTGCCATCAGCCAATATAATGAATAATTTAGAGCCAAATTTAGGGACACTCTAGGACTAAAGTATTGCATTACCCAATTTCTGTTGTTGCTCTGAAGTGTACGCAGCAAGCTTATTAAATATGAATGGAGTAATCAGAAAAATTCTATGACTGTGTGGGTGAGCTTCTCATTAATGTTTCACAAAGAAGCATCAAGAAAGACTAAACAGACTGCACTGGATTTAAATGTAATAAATATACTCCAGAAACAAATTAATAACATTCCTATGAAGACAAAGGCTTAAGCCAAAAGGATACTCAAGCAGAGTATCCTTATTGAAGCAGTGACTCAAGTAGATCATCTTTTGCATGTCCCCAGTCACCTTTTGATTATTATTTACCTAAATATCCTGCCATGGTACATCGTTTGAGTGCCCCTTTTCAACACTACGGTTATATACTGGCAGTCTCGGCCACCACGGACTACCATAATTTTATTACAGCACAGGATGATTGCTGTAAACTGGCTTCTTAGTAGGACACAGAAAGTACCTTCAAGCCAAGTTTGCAATTAGGGCATGATTTTGAGCATCCTTTACCTCTCACTGACTTCAACAGATAGCACTCCTGGGATCAAGCTCTTCAGCTGTGTAAATGAATAACGCTTTAAAGTGAACTTCTGAGCTAAAACAAAACAAATCCTCCGGTCTTTTTTCAGCTTTCCAGGAAGGATTTTTCAACATCTAACAGAAAAAAAAACACATTATTTGTTTCATTTTATTTTATTTTGACGTTTGAGATTGGAAGCACTAATGTTCCTTTCAGAAGTGGAATGTGAATCAGGATACCACGTATTCCAACACCTTCCCTCATCAAACAGTTTAACCAGTTTCAAATTCAGACTGACTTTACAGGCGATATTAGATTTGTATTTCTAGCAAGTAGCATCTTTTTTCTAGGCAAAATGACTTCTGAGCAAATTTCTCATTATCATTTGCCCATAGTGATGGGCAAGCTTTCCCTTTGTCCTTCTGTCTAGACAATATCCTTACAAATTCTGCAAGATAAAACAACCAATGAAAGAATGATATAAATACATGAAAACCTGGAGGAAACGTCAGAAAACTGACAAATACTTGACTCTGTTTTTCTTTCTTATTTTGAAGAAAAGTACAGGACTTGGGATGTGACAAGCAAAAATATAGTCTCATCTTAGGGTTGCTCAATGTCCATGATCAAGAAATGGGATGGGCTAACCCAGATGGAGAGGAATATTGATGTAGGTATGTGTGCTGGCCAAAATATTTATTACTTTGTTCACACAGACTTGGTAAAGATGAAACATTGTTTTAATAATTGCAACCCAGCATAGAAAAGCGGAATACTCGCCATCTCTTTGATCTCCTTATTTTTAACAAGGTATTTGTAAAATCAAAGTCCTTCTCACTGCGATTTTAAGTCCAACTTTATGGAGAAAAAAAAAAAAAAAAAAAAGCCGACATTATCAATTTAATCTTACAGCTGGCAATTAGCATCTTTACAGACTCCAAAGTCTAAACAATTAAAAGTTGAATAATTTATAGCAAATGGAACAATTGCTGTCAACAGTACTGTAACGCACATTAGAAATATACTTCACTGCCTGGAGCTGCTTGATATTGATTCTGGAGTTCTCATTAGTGATACAATTGGCAGCACCTGCCCGTGGGCAAAGGCTACTATTATTTGCCTGCAGTTTGGAATTAATTGGAAGCAATCCATGGTTAGTTGTGCTTATTTAGGGTGAGATTCTGCCAATAAAAGGGGATGGAGGAGGTGTGCTATGGTTATTCTTGGGCCAGCAGGTTATCTTCCAGGTGAAGCATGCCAGAATAGCCCCTGACTCTCTGGCCAGGGAACACAGCAATACGCCTCCTCTGCTCCAATTTCATTCTTGGGATAATAGATAGCATAATCCACTGCTTTGACCCTCTTACTGTAGGTATGTGCTTGGGCTGGTGACGTCTACAAACCTCTCAAAGCAAAGAAGGTGTTAAGCTGGGTAGGTATTCAGGAGCGGTTGCAAGGGGTGAATAATCAGGTAGAAGATAAATGTGGGGAGTTTGTCTTTTCTTTGAATGAGTCAGAGCCAAAGAACTGACTCCTTCTAGGGAACAAAAGGTAGAAGGTGGCTTGAGAAAACTGTCAGGTTAGAGGTAGGTTGAAAAATACCAGCTTCTGCCTGCGTGTGAGAATACTATTGTGAGGATGTCTTTATTTAGGAGAGAGATGTGCTGATTGAGGTCATGTCTGGGGGGAGGTCTTCTACTTACGTTCCCACTCTTCTTGGCAGGAAGAACCTAAGCTGCTTAGCAACTGCCCTTTGTAGAGTTTCTGGACAGACCTTGCTCTTTAGTCTGAGAACTATTTCTTTATTCTTACAAACATATAGTAGTCCAGAGCTTTTAAAAAATTGTTATATTTTGGGCTGTAACTCCAAGATCCTAATGTGGAGTGAACTTTCCTCTCTGATTTTTCCAACTGCCTTTTGCAGCAATGCTTTTCAGCTGGCTACTTGCTTGCTTGCTGTGAGTCACCCAGTGTGGGCCATTCTTGGGAAAGGTACGAAGACTCAGCAGACTGGAAGGAAAAACTAATAATGACATGTGCTACCCTGCTTCTGCAGAAAATTATTCTTTCCTCCAATAATATAATGTGTGTGTTTATCCTGTAGAGCCCCCTAAAAGCATCCATGCAATGCAAGATGGAGAATGCAGGGGGGAAAAAAGAACAGCTGTTGGGCATCAGGCATCTTCACTTGCAATACATGAAGTGTCAGTCAGCCAGGAAAGCATGGTGAGGGTGTGAGACACCTCCCACCATCTATCTCCAGCACTATTAATGTTGCTCCATGATCTTACTGCTGTAGAAAGATGGTCTACAGCTGTGCCCAAGAGGTCAAGCTTTGCCCTTCATAAAGAGGCCAAAAAAGGAAATCGGGTGCTAAGGATTTGGGGAAGGAACAGAAAGCACAACAGAAGGTCTTGTCTGCCATACTATAATACCAGAGTTGGGGTCATGCTGTAACTGCTTAGTAAAATACCGGTTACCCTGTATCAAAAAGGATGTTGTAAAATCTAAAAATAGATCAAGAAGATAGTTAGAACCATAATGAAGATTATAGCCAGCAAATAGCCTCTGTCTAAGGAGCGACCAAATAGAAAGCTGCAGAAAGACTTAATGGGATACTTCACATTGAGAAGGGACAAGCAGCAGGAGAACAAGATATGATTTAAGGCCTTTCAAATCCTAAGAGAGATGGAGAAAATAAATGGGTGAGTTTTTCATTTTTCATTGCACTGGAATCGGGAGGTACCTGATGCCAGTCAAGGTAGTTCAAAATACAGGACAAAATAAAGAGAACTCCTTCATACAACCATCTAACTTGAGAAAGCCATTGCCACAGAGTAAAAGCTGACTGTAGATAAAGTTTCAAAGCAATTAGGCAGATTAGACAACTGCAGGAAGACCCGCTGTTTATGGTTAAATATAATGGTCTGCATCCAAACCTTAGCTGAAAATACTTCCAGCTGCTGACAAGAAGAAGCTGCAAGAGTATGTAAGGGAAGAAGGAAGCTCCTTGCAGTTTTCATTCTAGTGCTTTCACCAAGCACTTGCTACAGGCTTCCAGTAGTGGGCTGGGGACCTGAGCCACCTCAGCTGGTTGTGCAGAGGAGATGGCTCTGCCACTGCTATCCTTGCAGCACACTGAATCTGGAAGGGCAGGAGTGTTTGGGAAGAGAAACTCTTCACTCTGCACTGATGGCTTCATAGACTTTCACTTTCTTGTACCAATAAAATTACCACAACAATATGTATTTAACTTTGATGTGAGTTTAATGTTAGAGGTTGAAGGTGGCTTTTTTTTTTTTCTGGAGGTACAATCTCTTCCTTCACTTTAACAACTAGGTGGGGAAAGGAGGTCATTTGAGGAGTTCAGGTATTCTCTTTTCTGCATATCCATTATAAACCATTAGTCAGTCTATATTGTGCTGAAATTGTCCAAAGCCAGTTGGGATAACAGGTATAAACCTGAACTACTAGGGAAGCTACAGAACTATGTTTTTTCTATCTTCCAGTACATACAAATCAAGATTGAATATTTTTTTTTCCAAGAAAACACACTCCATTTCAACTCATACTGCTGAACTGATTTTCTAGCCGTGGCATTTAGCAGCTCCTCACATCTGATAGTGTCTACGTCCTTTTAACCTTATGTTCCAAATTTACAGAGGGGCAGGATGGACTTGAATTGTCCATATAAACAGTCCCTCATGTAATGCTTCATCCACGAGGTCATCCATGCACCTCTGGTGAATTATTCGTTATTCCTAATTGGGATGCAGCTTCTTGAAAAATTAGTTCTTTGACAGTAACTGTAAGAAGGAACTGCAAATTTAAACAGTAACTGTGAATACCACTGAGACTTTTATTAGCAACAAAACCGAAGAACTGAAACATTCTCTTTTTCTTCCCTTCAGCATCACAGAATCTTATGATCCCAGATCATGCTTAGTCTGTCATTAAAGATGCACCTGGGCATGTATCAGAGATTGAAAGTACCTTCCCAGTCCATAATAGATCTGTCCTCACTTACTAATATGCTATGTGTAGAAAGGGTCCATAAGGAGCAATTGAAATCATAACTCTATTGTATGTCTCCATATTTCTGCACTAAGTCCTGTGAGGAGCAGCTGAGGGAGCTGGGATTGTTTGGTCTGGAGGAAAGAGGAGGCTGAGGGGACACCTTATCACTCTCTACAGCTCCCTGAAAGGAGGTTGTAGAGAAAGGTGAGGGTCGGTCTCTCCTCACAAGTAACAGGAGATATTAAAAGAAGAAATGGCCTCAAGTTCCACCAGCGGAGGTTTATGGATATTAGGAAAAATTTCTTCACTGAAAGAGTTGCCAAGCTTTCAAACAGGCTGCCCAGGGGAGTGGTTGAGTCACAGTCCCTGGAGGTATTAAAAAGACCGGTAGATGTGGTGGCTAGGGATATGGTTCAGTGGTGGACTTGAGTGCCACATTAATGGTTGGGCTTGATGATCTTAAAGGTCTTTTCCAACTTTAATCATTTGTGACCTACCAGTGATCAGGACAAAAAATTGCTCTTCTGTTGTTTAGCTAACTGCCAGGTCTGCATTTCACATAAAGAAGAAACAGCTAAAAACATTTGGATCCTACTATGTTCTGCCCAGTTCAACTCAATCTGCATTAAATGAACTAACCAAAACCTCTTCTTGTCTAAACTATTCTCAACGAAAAATAATCCCTCTAATATCAGAGAAACCAAAATAAAGGTCTAAAGAAAATATCCCTTAAAAATAAACAAAAACATAGACATAAAATCCAAATCTTAACTACTGATCTTGTTCTGAACAAAATACAAATCTGTTTATGGAATACTTGCAGTTTATGAACCTTTTTTTCATGGGCAGAATGACTAACAAAAATTACCAAAGCTAGGATTTGGGTATGCCATGGATAGTTTTATCTTTCCCTTGCATGCAATGATTGATGTTCTTTTTGCAAAATGTCTGCACTTCAACAAGATACTGAAGAACCTACTGTTGTTTAGAAGAACCACTCACACACACTGAATTATGTGCTTTGTGCCCATCTGCATGGGACGAAATAAACTAAAAAGTTGAAGAGATCTTTTATCTACACCTTATTATCAGAACATATGTAACAGAGGGGGGAAAAAAAGTCATTTCAGGCTTTGATAGTACCTATTATGGACAAAATTCCACTAGCTGACAAGGGAGCAGTTTACATGACTAGGACCTAACCTTTCAAACAGCTGCAACTCTGTTTTTACAGGAAGAACATGAGCTACGATTGACTTCCTTGCCGTTACTTGTTCTGATTTGGATACAGACAGTAAAACTGGAGTCATAAAGTGAACTCAAATACAGAAATGGCCTGCTGCTTCTGAATCTACTTTAAAAGCTGTATTGCAGCATCATTATCTTCTGCGTCATGGTCTGTGAGCATTACCTCAGAAAAAGCCAGTCAGAAAGCACACAAAGAAGGGAACACCTTTGTGGGGAAGGCAGAAGAAAATGTTTTGTCTGTTCTGCACATGGGAGTAAGGAATTTCTCTTGTGCACTAGCAGCACTTGTGCTGTTTGCGTGTACAACAGCTACTACCCATTCTCTCTTCTCTATAACGGATCCTCGAGGTATTACTTTGTGCAATTCCAGTGACCTGAGTGGAGGATTTGACCTGTCTTTACTAGACTTGTCATGTTCCATACATAAAGCAAAATCACCCTTTCAGCCACTTACTGTGTCCCTTTATTGGACACTGTCCCTTTATTAAGGTTGCAAATAAAGTCAGTAACTCTAATCCTGCTTTTGGTTGTTGTGGATCCTGGCTTGGCTAGGAATCGTTGGAGATAAACATCTCATTTCAAATAGGCTACTGAGCAGATGGTAATGACTTTTAATCACAAGAAACATGAGGCAAATCTGAAATAATGCCCTTGAGATGAACAGTTTGGTACATCATTCCCACCATTTTGAATACTGAATAACCTTGCCCCATGAAGAGAGCCATGTGTGATTTATGTGTACTTATACTTCTAGCTCATTCAAATACTGACAGTCATTAATAGTTTTTCACAATTCTCATTCTGGGCCCCTATCCAATGCCCAGTGAAGTCAAAGCAAAGCTCTTATTTCTAAGCCTTCAAAGACTCCATCTGCTGCGATAACAAAGTGCTGTGTTTTAATTGCTGATGCAGAAGTTTGGGAGATACATGAGAACTTCCTGAACAGTACTAAAAGTGAGAGTACGGGGTAGTTTCTTTAGACACCTGAAAACCTGTCTTGAAAAAAAGAATTAAGAAATAAACTTTCTGCAATTTGTGGGAACAGCAGTGGGGCCAGCCACTGACCTCCAGCTCATGCCTTATAACTGTGTTGGGTTAATAATTGCATCGTTTTAGGTGATTCTGCTTAAGCCCCTCCTGAGAAGACACCGTAGGTTTGGTTGTGGTTTTCCTGTCTGCCACTGCATTATTTAAAGCTGAGGTGCTCTTTGCATTAAAGACATCTTTCTGCCAAAAGAGGAGTTCCCATTCCTGATAACCCCCCTCTGCTCCTTCGCGATGGTTGCAGAGCAGCCCGCTCACCCAGTGACACCGCTGGCAACAGCGGTGGGACAGCTTTGAGTTTCAGTGCTTGGGCTGCCATTAATGAGCATCCACAGCAACGCCTCAGTCAGCCCCTGTGCCCGGGGAAGCTGGCTAAAGCCACTTCCTTTGGGCAGACGGGCTGCCACCCTTCGTGCCCCTGGGTGGGATGCCCGGGCTGCCACCTGCCGCTCACGGCCTTCCCGTCGCGGCCGGCGGACTACATTTCCCAGCGGCCACCGGGGGAGGCGGGCGGTGGCGGGGCTGACTGCCCGGCTGGGCGGGGCCTGCCGGGAGCATGGCTGCCAGGGAGGCGGGTGGCGTCGTGCTGGGCAAGTCCGCCGAGAAGCTGTTCTCTCTCAGTGGGCTCTTCGCCGTCTACAAGCCCAAGGGGCCCACTTCGGCCGGCGTGCTCAACCTGCTGAAGGAGAAGCTGCTGGCAGGTAGGCTGCGGGCCAGGGGAGGCGAGGTCAGGTCAGGTCAGGTGCAGACTCCTCGAGTTGGGCCTGGACGCCCGAGGTAGGGTTTTGATGGTAAAGTAAGGAAATTGTGGCAGAAAATTGGGAGTAAGCCCTGCCCGCAGTCCCAGGACAGGAGCAGGCCGGCCTGAAGGGAACACACAGTTAGTTCTTGAGTGTTTTGACCAGGGATATCTTACCCAGCATGGCTGCAGGATGGGCATGGTGGTAGCGTGTGTGTTTTTTAGGATTCCAGATCCACAGCTCCTGTCAAGCCACTGCACATTCTTTCTCAGTATTCAGAATACCAAAGGAGAAGTGATTTTTCATTTTTTATTTTCCTTTTTTTTGTTGGTGGTAGTTCACTGCCATGGCATGGCCCAGCTTGGGGAGTGGAGACATTCCTGGACATGGTCTGTCTCACTGTTTGGATCTGCTCGGTCTCTGCAAGGCTCAGCGTGTTGGCTACACTGCCTGGTGAGCTGTAAGGCCACATTCACCATTTACTTATTTGGGGCAGTCATCTGTTGTTGTCTAAGGCATGGCATGATGTGAGGGTTTTGGGTTTTTTTGGATAGGGATGAGATTTGCCCCAGCAGAAAGCTCCAGTTCTGCAGTCCAAAGTGCAGGGGGATCCCAGCTTCCCTGGAGAGCTGTCAGCCATGGTTCCAGAGACGTCATGCACCCAAAGTCACCAAATGAGTGAAAAACAGTGTTTTGAGGAGTTTGAAAGGGGGCACAATCTGCAGAAACTGCTTTTCCTGAATACAGAAGAGTCTGGGTGTCACTTATTAAGGGGGGGAAAAGTGTGATCATTGCAAAAGCGTGAGGAACTGTGGCCTAGATTCTCTTTGTAATGGATATGGGGACCCAACTATATAATCTGGGCTTTTGGACACTTGCTGATGAAGTGAGAACATAAAGTTTCAGGCTGGTTGTTGCTTATTTAGGATGATTTACTCTGTAGTGAACTGTAGTCAGTTCAGCTTTGTATGGAAGAGATTTAGCTGGATCATGTCTGATTCCCTGATGTGAAAGGCATAATGAAGAGATAATAGAAATAGGTAAAGGAGCTTAGAGCATTTGTCATATTTCATACTAATAAATAAGGGGCATTGGACTCTGCAAAATTCCTGGAGTCCTCAGCTGCATAGAAAGTATGGTGGGCTGAGATGCTCTGACAGCTTGAAAGCAGCAGCAGCAGCGAGCTGTTCAGTTTATTGCTGAGTTTCTAAAGGACTGCATGAATGCAAATCAATGTGGCCCATTACATGGCAGTAAATACAACAAGCATTACTCAGATTACCTAGCATAAAATGTGTGTATAATAGATGATTCTGGGGACTTTGCTGCTAGTTCTTGCATGCTTTGTAAATGAAACTTCGCAGGTAAACTGTTTGCCAGGTTTTCTAGTGATATTTTCTGAACATCTGTTTATAACAGTATGGAAGATTTGATTATAATCTAAGTGAAAATAGCTCAATTTTTTTTTCAGGTTTGGAGTACATATAGGTGATTCATTGGTCTTGTTCTGCATTACTAATTAATAGATTAAATAATTCATTTTTATCTCCTCTAGCAATCTGGAAAAACGTGCTATTCTTCTTATCTTCTAAGATTGTCCTATAATGTCTCCTTTCAATTTCTGTTTGCAGAAGCTGGTGTGCAAACAAATGGGAACAAAAGAAGCCGGATTTTGAAAATTGGACATGGTGGAACTTTGGACAGTGCAGCGGCAGGAGTTCTGGGTAATGAAAAATATAAAACGAGGCATCAAAAATGATTTCAGGAAATGTTTCATGCCTACGTGACATTGGAGGTGCAGAAACAATTTTGGATGCACCATACAGGCTTTGTGGTTTTGTGGGAAGGTCAGGTTACTGTGGAAGAGTGGTCCAGGTCAAATTTCCTCTGCATATACTTTTTACATGCTTATAATGTATATCTTAACTGAAGGCTCTATTTCTGGTCCCTCCTGAACTCCTGAAATACCTTGTCAGTTACTACATGAAAATACAGACTCTTGTGTAATAAATTCTAAATTACCTCAGAGATTGATGGCCTTTTATACTTAAGCTGGAGATTTATAGTCATCATAATTTCTAAGGTATTTGTTCTTAAACTAATGCTTTTCTGGGATTTTGAGGGAAGCTTTTGAGTTATAATACAAGCTAAATTAAAGATGTGTAAGAGCAAATCAGCTCATGCTTTTTTTGGTGGTTTTTTTTTTGAGGGTCAGCACAGAAACAGATTTTGCTTCTGCTTTTTCTTTATAAAGAAGAATCATCAAAGAGATTTTTTTTTCTTTTAATTTTCATAGCAATCCATTTGTCAGATTGCTTTGTTTTATTAAGGAACAGGATGTGTCAGTTAGTGGTGTTGAAAGCTCAGCTGTGGCTGTGACCATTGGGCTGGATTGTGCCCATATCATATACATTGTCACCAATAGTTTTGTTGATAAATAAGGTGTTAACTACAGCTTGCTTAAATCATAGCCTTGTGGCTTTACTTGGTTAGAAGAAGTAACAGCAACACTTATTTTTTGGTATTGAAATCAAGAGGTGCAACTATGAGTACATACTGGAAGTAAATCCACTGAGTTTTGATGTAATGTCTTCTCAGGGTGAGCTGTGCTTGAGCGGGATGTTGGTGGCTGAGACTTGCTAGTGGAGGCCCATAGGCTGGTAATTGTCTTTGTCAGCTGTGAACGTTGCAAAATGTAGCATTCTTGGGGTAGAAGTAAACTTGGTTTTTTTTCCACTTTCCTGTACTGTCTGGCTGCTCACCGGAGAATATCATGTGTATTGCTGAAGTGGACATTTTCCTTTTACACAGGTGTTGCCTTTGAGCATGCTATTGCTCATTGTGGGAAGTCAACAGCATTGATCCATAGGAAAAGAAAAATTGCTTATGCTTCTTAATTGCTTCTACTATTCGCTGATATTCAGCAGTCTCCAAAGCCTGCTCCTGTGGCATGAGGAAAAATACTTGGGCTTGATGTGCTTGGTAAAGACAGAGAAGTACATCGCCTTAATATGCTATGGATCAATTGGAGAAAAAAAAAAAGGCACAGGATCTTTCATTCCACTGCCATACAAAACATAGGGAAAAATCAGTGGCAGATAGTTTGGAAAGGCCAAAACTGGAGAGGAGTGGGAAAGGGAATGTGCTTAGAGTTCTTATGGGCTCAGGTAGGGTAATGAAGAGAAAGGGGAGGACGCAACAGAAACAAGTTACTCAGAAATTGTGTGCTGCTTTTTGGCATAGAGTGGTGGGGCAGGCACCTTTCTTTCCTCATGGACAGTAGCATAATAGAAATATTTATTTTTGGAAACCTCTGTTTTTTCTTGATCTGTACTGCTGTTGCCTAAATTTTAAGTACCACCTATCTATAACTTTGTGGGAACTACCTGATACAGTCTTGCTTAGTGTGTGCCAAGAGTACTGGAAATACCAGGGCAGTGCTTTTCATCAGAAAATAGACTTCCATATTTCTGTTCTTACTGACACCAAATGTTGATGAGGAAGGGACCTTGGAGACAGAGAGTAGTGATCTGGGCCTGGCATGTGAGTGAAAGGCGCCTTAGAGACCAGGTGGCGTGTGATGGCCCCGCACTGCTAGGAGCCTGGAGGCACTGCTGTATGAGAGGTAAAAGCTTTTGTCTGTTCCCATCTGTGGCTTCTGTTGCATTTGGAAGGTGGTGGGAGCTGGGATTCAACTCATTCTTCTGTCTGCTGTGTCTCATGTTTTAGATAAAAGAAGCAAGGAATTGTAGGTCAAGTCTTATTTATTATCCATTTAATATCCATCCAGAACTGTGGTTCCAGTTTGGTGTTTCTTGCTGCACAATAGGGATGGTAAATACTTGGCTTGTTTCTACATGACTATGCTTTATATTAGAAGAAAAAATGAAAAAGTATCAAAATTAAAACCTAGCTGTAAAGTTTCTGAGGAAAAGTGTGGTTACATCTTTTGAGAATGAGCATATTTCCATAATGGGCACTGAGCCTTACGTAAGGAAGATTGGAAGTCCTCTCTCATAGGAGAATCTCAGCCATTTATAAAAAGGCAGAGATACGTGATGGTAATTCTTTTGAAACTGAAGTATGTATTATTTAAGCCAAGCAGCAAATGCCATTCAAGAGGTGGTTTAAAGGCTGGCAAATTAAAAGTGAAATATTCAGTTAAACCTTGTTACACTCTATGTATTCTGGGAAGGTTAGTTTATGTCGTCTTTCAATAATACACGTGCTACACAACCTCATGATTAATTGGGAAAATTGTTAGTTTCTTGTTCACAAAAGAGTTCAATGTCTCTTTAAAATTATTCTGTTGAATCTCTTGACACTCCTCGGCGAATTTCAGCTCAGCAGTTATGTTGAAGTGCCAGTGATGTCATCCCATTGCAAGAAAACTGCTTGGTTATAAAGTTTTATCTGTGTGCTTATCTCCTTTTCTCAGCCATGTTGCAGCTCTTTCTCGTCTGGTGAATATGACAGGAACAGGCTGAACTGAAGGAACACAAAAGCATGAGCACAAGGGCATGTGTGACTAAAAGCCCTCAGGAACAAGTGGAGAAGTAATGGAGAATAAGAAGCTGTCTAATGAGTCTCAGACTGTACAGACTGAGCAGCAGTACAGCGCATGTGTTTGGTTTAAAAGAAAAAAAGTTCATTGTCTGATTTGATGCTTTTGGTACTGGCTCCTGATTAACACAAAGCTGATTTCCTGCAAGTTCCCTTAACTCCTGTAGTTCTATTAAAATCAAGGACATAAGCTGTTTCGTATTCCATGAGTTGTACACAAAGCTAATTTCCTTCTAAAATTGTCATTGTTTCCCATCTTCCTTCTGTTGTCATTGTTTCTTGAGATTGCTGTATGTGGAGAAAATCAATAGGAAATCATATTCAAGGAAAGCATCTTGTTGTAAAAAGCTTTAAAATAAAATATAAAATAGAGCTCTCTTGCCATCTGCTTCTTTTATGAAAAGCTGGCTGATTGTTGTTTCACAGAATACTGGTGCTAAGTTTGAAAGGACAGTACATACACAATGATAGGAGGGTTTGATTATAAAAGGCAATTGGACCTTTTGATTATTTTGCTTTTTTGCTGTAAGTCTGATAAACAGTTTCATTATACTATCTTGGCTGCATTGCTCTTGGTCACTATCAACCTTTAAAAGGCCTATTTTGTTACACGGAAGGCTGGATACATTATTAGCCTTCATCAAACCAAAGGCGGTGTTAATTGCACCATCCTTTTCTTTGGTGATTAAAAGATAAATAAATCTAGGGGTTGAATTAAAGCATATTAGCAGTAGATGAAGCTTATTTATCGTCTGCTTTAGACTTTTTTTCCTTTCACAGGTTTCATAGTGTTTGAACATCAGAGAGACTTTCTCATAAGCGTTTACTCTATATGCTACCAGAGCATGAAAGGCTGTATTTCTGACCAGTGTAATATTTAGTAATGAATGAAGTTGAATATGGGAACTGCAGAGCTGTTTTTCAAGTTGCATTTCTCCCCTGTCCTTGCAGTGGTTGGTATTGGAAAAGGAACAAAAATGCTGAGAACGATGTTGTCAGGATCCAAGGTAAGGAGTGCTAAATGACTTGTACTAGTGGGGTTTTTCTTTGTGTGTTTTGTTCTTTTCTTCTGATATAGAGCTCCATCAAATAACTCGACAACCCTGTCTGGTTTGTTTTTTTTTTAAATATGTACTTCAGTTCCTTTTTGCATTTAGTCAGAAATTTGATATTAAGACTTTTATGTCCAGAGTAGTTATTTTAAAACTTTTGTTTGTCTTGTTTTTTCTACAAACTGTTCATAGGGACCGAATTCCTATTTTACAGGAAGATTTCTAGAATTATGGTTTTCAAAAAAAAAAAGGGAAAACTGTAATCAAGGTGGCACTGTAAGTGATGTTTTTGCAATGTAATTGTGTATGAGGGTTCAGTTTTTGGTCATTTTCCTTGTGTAGATAATATAATTGTTATTTAGCTTGCAGTAACAGATGGTCTTTGTTTCTTTTCTCTCCTCTTAAATACCATGGGGCCTTAAGAGGCACCTTTTGGAATGAAGAGTGTTTTGCCTTTGTGATAGTAGCTGTGCTAGTAGCTGTTGTTCCAGATTGCAGCTCCTTTAGACGATTGCTCTGCAAACCCAGGGACAGGCATGTCTAAGAAGCCAAAGGTAACAGAAGCCCTGTGGCTGCATGAGGTCATCCAGCCTGGAGCTTGACAGATACCAATATTGTTCATTGCTGCTTTTGACTAGTTGTACCATGTCTTTGGTGCCTGCGCTCCAGATTGTAGGTGTTGTGTATGCAAACAAGTGCAGGTACTCCCAGGAACAATCTGCCAGTGTTGATTCATTCTTTGCAAGTGAAATTCTGTGGTTTTAGCCGTTATTTTTAAATGAGAAGGTCAGGTAAGAATGACAGATGCAGAAATCAATTAAGCCTTCCAGATTTCATCTTATACTCAGGGAAAGTCAATAGTGGACTCAGCAAATTGATAGCCTTTCTTATGCATTCTATTCTGCTGTTTTATCCATTCTCTTCTGGTCTTAAGCTGTTTGCAGGTGCTGAGCTGATAACTTGATGTAGAATTTGATTGACAACCTTCAGTTCAACTCAAAGGAAAAAAATTGGCAGAAGAGAATACAACCAGGTTACAAAGATGTAGATTTAGAGTCTGTTTCAAAACTTAGCATCAGTCTCTGTGCTGACTCTACTGTGCTTGCAGTTGGTTTATAGATCCAGATTTTAGAAGCATCTGCATTTTCAAACATGCACCAAGCTGCTGGGGCTGGGTGTACAGTGAAAGTGTAAGCAGTTACCACCTGACATCTCCTGGTGAAGACCTTTTTAAGTTAAAAAAAGGCATTGAGATACTTCAGCTAAATTGTTGTCATAGCTAAACATGTGAAAATCCTTGATTTAAAATCACATGAATCAATTGAGTATCTCTTAAGCTGATGTTCACAGTGGAAACAGGTGTGATGAATGAATTAATTTCAGCCTTTTTGGCAGAAGAGAGTATGCTATGCACAAGTTCCCTGGCAACTTCACTGTGTAGTCCTGTAGCGGTAGGAGTGCTATCAGCCAAACACTGGCCCCAGATAGCTCAAGGCTTCTAGCTGCTGCTGGGGGACAAGGGAAGGGAACACAGAGGCGAAGTGGGCAGCGGGAGCAGACTTGTAAGCTGCCTCAGCTAGATCCATCAGCTCTCATCTGGCCTTGGACTGGTGTAGGCTGTGGGGACTTGATCCAGTGAGGTAAAGGTACATACTTACAGTAGATCAGCTCTTCCACAGCAATGGTTTGTGTGTTCTATTGTGACAGAGAGTGTGAGGTAGCTGCCACTGTGCCAGGTGGCATGGCAGGCATGAGACTTCACTTGGAGCTTGTGTTGTCTCTGCTTTTCTATTTTCTATTTATACTTATACACACAGTAATTTGAGAGGCTTAAAGAAGTTGAATCATCTCCTGTAGATATGCACCTATTTGGTTTTTTGACCGCACTGACGACTAATAATGTAATCCATGACTGTCTAAATAGATTTGAGTATCTTTTTGTGACCTGTGCATGTGCTAGGATTTTATACTTTTCTTTCATCTTCTTTACCATTGTGGATGCTAAAGTGGTCATTGAAGTGTGATGTTTTTCTCTTCTTTTTATTACTATAAAGATTCAGATGAACTGTCTGAGCCTCTCTGGTTAGGGTTTATTGTTTGGCTATAGGAATGTATCTTGTAAAGAAATAGTTCAGTCTATCATTGTTGGCAGCAGAGTTATGCTGAGTGGCCAAAACGTATGTTACTGCAGTAAACTCCATATGGTGGCTCTGCCAGAGATTGGACTATTTCAGATTTTTTCCCAAACATTGTGTGAAACTTTCCTGACTCTGTGTGGCAGCTCTGAACATTATCACTCCATTTGCAACTCATACACATTCTACAGAGAGTGTTACTCTTTCAGTGTAAATCTAGTTCTCCACTGCTTTGACCTCCTTGTGAATTAACTCAAAAGATAAATGTGCAGCCAGGGGCAATACCTACTTTGTGTTCCGGATTTTTCATTGAACTCTTAATATTTATCCAGAAGTAAAAATATGTGTGAGCTGGCTTAGGTTTTGTTTGTTTGCCTTATTTTATTTCTAATGTTCCAAATGAGGGGGAGGAGCTGAATCCTCTTGGATCTGGAATTTAAATACTGAGCATTTAATACATATTCCCTAACAGAATCACTTTTCCTTTTGGTGTTCTGGGACTTTGACTTGGTCTTGCTTGGACTTTTTGCACTGTATTGTTTTGAGAGAAACTTTGTGTTTGCAAAATAAAGATGATAGAATGGGAAAATATTTCCTGCTTCAGTACAAAAACAAATACAATGAGGGTGGACCAATTTTTATTATGGTAAATTGCTCCTGAAGCACTCAATCTTTTGGGTGAGTACTCTGTGTCAAACACAATGTAGAAGTGATTTTTTTTGGGAAGAAAAGGGTTAGAAAATGCTAGCTAGCAGCACAGTTGGCAAAGCAATAATCCTGTCTTAAAACCTCTCATCTACCAGAATGTGCTGTTACATAGAAGCAATGAGGGAAACTATCAGGGACTCAGCAGAGAAGAAATAAGGGAAGAATAGTAAACAATGAAATTCTTCATTATTCAAACACTTTCCATTGGGAGGAGATGTCTTCTTACACATGCAGCCTTTATTTTTAGGTGGGATAAAACAGGATAATTGACATTTTCAAACTTCAGTTTTGTGCTTGATTTGCCTGGTTTTCGGTGACATAGCATCTGGGCTCACCCTAAGAAAAATTTAGTCATACTAGTGTGAATGAAGCCAGAACTTGGATGGATTGGCCATCCATCAGACTATGCTTGAAATCACTGTATCTTGATGAGCAGAAAGCATGGGCATATTGGTTTTATCTGAGGATGTAACTTCTTGTCATGGTCCACGTGTCATCTGAAACCCCAAGTGCTTGGGCGGGGACTAGTTAAAATAGAAAACTTAATCTCAAAAGCTGTGGCTTCTGCAGAATGGAACACTATCCAGAAAAGAAATAAAAATCAGTAGATAGAGTAAACCCCAAACTCCAAATGATCACAAGGACTAGAAAAAGAGATTATAGGCAGAATTAAGATACATCAGTGGCCTGATATGTGACAACTTCAATTTATTATATTTGGAAAAATGTGAGTGCTTCAAATCCTGGATGGAAAATGAATGTTTGTTCAGTGACCAGCTCTCAAAACTTGTCAGTCACACTTGTATCCTGTGAGAGAGGGCTTGCCTGGGCAGGAATTGGTTCAAATCATATAAGAGAATTTCTGAGACATGCAAGTTTGGTGGTTTTTGGTTTGTTTTTTTTTTTCAGGGTGATTTGGAGTTTGTATATTGCAAAATTGTTTCTCTAGAGGGTTGGCATCAGATGCTGTGGAACAAAGTGTCCATAAAGAAGGTTGTTTCTTTACCTCCTGTGATTATCTTACTGCCCTAAAAATTAGTCTTGAATTTGTAGCCCTTAACTTCTCAAACATAAGGGTTGCTAGCTTTCTCCCTGATCTTTTGTTTTGTTTTGTTTTTAATTAAGTCCTTAGCTTCCATCTTTTGGCAATGAGTTCAATGAATTAATAATGCATTAAAAAGCACATCCAGTAGTTCTATAAGGAGCAGAGCTAATGAAGCCTTGTCTTGTGACTTCGTTAGTTTACAGCTCGTTAGACACCGAAGCCCCATGTGGACTCTGGTATCCAGTAATACAGTGGTGCTCCCTCTGGAGCCTTTTTTTTGCAGTGGAAGCTTTACAGGTTTGTTTCCTCTATCTGTCTATTTTCAGAAGGATTATAAGAACTCATCATCTCTGAGACCTCTATTCTTCTGCCAACGTTTGTGTGTTTGCACATTAACATGTACACCATGATGGCTTAAGCACTATTTCTTTGGAAATCCTAATTTTCTTTTTAAAGAACGTTGCTGTGTTTTGGGGTGCTTTTTTTCCCCCCTTCTTTTTCTTTTTAAATGTTATTCAGAAGCAGTTAATGCTCCAGTTCATATATTTGAGTTATGAGTGCAAGAAAATTGAGTTGACTTTCATTTTGAAGGATCCTCTCGGTGGTGTGTGCTCTTACTTTTAATCTTAAAAATTTCTTTACAGCTTTTTGCTTCATCTTGCTTTCTTTTGGAGGTAGTAAAACCAAAACTAGTTATTCATGAGGTGCATCACGTTGTGTTCTCTTTTCTTTTTCATATTCTGATTTTAGCATTCTCTTGGGAGGATAAGATTTGTGGGTAATGGCAATACTTCTTGTTAGACTAATTGGTATATTATGGAAAACTAGGCATTTAGATATGCAAGCTCTTTGTCAGGTCTATAATAGTAACCATGGATTTTAAAAATAAGTGTATTTCAGGTTTGTTTAGAGTTTAGTGAAGTAGATATTTTTTAGACCTTTTCTGAAAGAAAAATTAGTTAAAGCTTGCGAGTGTGTTATACCAACAATTTTGGGTGGGCAAGCAACAATTCTGGTAGGTAAGACCCCAAGGCTGTTCCACACAGGTGGGCTACATTTCATTACTTGCTTTAATAAAAACAACTTCTCTCCTGTGTGGGATAGCAAGATTCTGTTCACAACCAATCAGCCAAGCTCCCAATCACAAGGCAAGGGGGACTTGTTACTGCTTGCTTGATTATTTTTCAGTTCCCATCTTGCTTATGGTTATCTGTAGTTTTAGTTGGGCAGTGTGGTGTTATCGTATCTGACTGTCTATATTTGTCTTGGAGGAATCCAAGTAAAGGTGACTTGTTTGCTTTTTAGCTCTTTACCCAACAAATTTTTCATCTGCAACACCTTCTCATTTTTCACCCTGTGGTTCATGCCCTTTCAGATTCTCACACCTCTTTGTTTACAGTATCCCAGCCCCAATAACCAAGGGTCGACTGAGTTTCTGTTTCTATTGAGATGAGAGAGAGAAAAAAAAGAGTGCTGTGTGTGACCTGCTCATTTAAGCAAAATGGATTGTAGCTACACAAAATGTCATTACTTTGCCTCTGTTCAAGCCCAAAGAAATTATTGTTTCCTTACGAGGGAGGTAGGAGAGGAAAGTAAGAGCTGATAAGGTTATCTCCTAGGGGAAAGAGAGAGCCTAGTAGATTATACGTTGTGGCATGTGAAGGGGTGAGTGTGAGGTAACATTATAGTGTGCCATAAATCCAGTATCTCTATATTGAGCCCATGGTTGTTTCCTTTTTTCTGAACCCAATGGAGTTATGAATTTTAGTTCCCAGGCTTGTTTTGAAAGGTGTTTTATAGGTTTCTCTTGAGGAACAGGACTGGCAGGTCAGAGATGGAGTGATTGTTTTGTGAGAGATGTTAACCTACAGGCAGATGAATGTGTTTCAGCCATTGTAGGCTGGCTAGGTGAATTCTTCCTGACATGCAGTGGTTGCTTAATTTCACCCAGTTAGTTGCCATTTTGTGCATTAGAAGAAGTATATTACATTCCTGAAATACATGTCTGGGATAAAGAAGTCTTGACATTTCTCTTACAGAGTATTTGTTACAGTATTGTGCAAACACTCAAGGAATATTTCCTTGAATGTTTGCACAATACAGTGCAAAGGTGTCATGTCTATTAATAAAACTTGTCCTACTTACATCTGGATCCTGGAACAGCTGTATCCAAGTCCTGCTATAATAGTTTGCTTTTTATTTTGACCCCTACTGACACCTGAGAAAGTTTGTGCAGAACCAGAACTTTCTGTTGTAACTCCATGACCTCTTTTCGGAGTAGGGGAGGTTGGTTCAGGGGCCCATCGTTGTTTATGCAAACTTAGCATTGCTTTCTATCCTGTGTATATTATTTTAAGTTAATGACAAAAAAATTCTCGTTCCCTGAATGCTTCCAGATACTAACTAGAGATTAACACTGGTTTATGAAAGTATGGTTGTCTTCTCTATTTTGTCACAAGGAAAATGCTTATATAAAAGGAAGGCTGGGAAAATGCGTGATGTTGGTTTTGATGTGTTTTGAGAATGTGTAGAAGGTGTTATCAAAGCTTGAAGTGGTGTCTGTACAAAACAAGATGCACCGAGAGAATGTTAAGCCCACACAGTAGAGGATGCAGGAATCGGGAAGAGCTAAAGTATTAGCTGGATGAAATGGTCCTAAGTGTGCCTCTCGTGTGTTACACAGGGTCAGCATCTTTAGTTACCTGTTACTGGAAAACATATGATACTGCTTTTTGGTAACAACTCGTAAGAAGAGAAGAGGCTGATTTGAATGTCAAGTCTTTCCTGCCCTGCCCCACAACAAAGTTGTAGACAAAGCTGTTAAATACTACAGATCAACGCCTTCCTGCAGTGGTATCATCAGTGAGCTGGCTTTACATGCTGTGCATTGCTCAAGTCTCTTTTATGCTCACCCTAGAGGCCTAGTCTATTAATAGCACAGCTTCATGCTCTATTAGTATTCACACTTTTTTTAAACTGTTGAAAATCTTGAGGAGACTGCATCTATTGTGCCGCAGAAGCTCTTTCCTCCAAAAATGCAGACTATTTGAAGAGCATGCTCTAGTGTGATATTTCTGTTCTTCCATTCATGAGGTCAATGTCGCCTTCTTTCCTCTTGACCTTTCTATAATTGTGTGTCTGTCTGTGTAACATGCAGTTCTTGCTTGCATTCATTAAAAAATCATGACTGAACAAGGCAATATTCTTTTCACTTTCTTAAAAAAATGCCAGGAAAATAAAATATGTGAACAGATTCAAAGTAGCCATTCTGCAGTGGCTTCTGTACTGTTCCTTTCTAGTAATTTGGAGAAGCTCTTAGCACTGCCTTTTAGAATTCCTACATCTAGCTTTGTCTTCAAATTCACCTAAAGGCTTTCATGCATTCAATTTTATCTGTGCATTTGTGTGTGAAGTTCTACCCCTCTGGAAGGACTGTCTTCTATTTCTGTGTAGAGAATTATGAATTTCCTTGAATCTTTGCTTCTCAGATAGAAGCTGAAACTCATTTTTATTGTAAGTGCTAGAGGACAGAATAAGGAAGCAGGTAAAGAATAGGTATTGAAGCTGAAGATGGAATTTGAGAGCCAAGTTGAGACACTTTGTGTATGTCAGAAAGGCTTGCATAAAGACGCCATGGATCACAACCAGGAACATTTGTGCAATATCCTGCATCCTCTCTTGCCTGTTTTGAGCCTGGATTGTGTTTATAAGTGATGCAGGACCATGGTGTTGTCTGAGTTGACCTACTGTTCCTGGTAAGTGTTGGGATTGTTCCTCCTCATGCCCTCTTTCCTGCCCTCCCACATCAAAATGTAAACTCACTACAGTTTTTAGCTACCACTATTAAGGCTTCTCTGAACTACAGATAAAGCATCCTCTGTGGCTTCCCCCATTACAGGTGGTTTTAGTCCTTCACATTGAAAACCTTGTCACCCAATATGTTTGAACTTTGAAAATAAGCTGACATAAGAGGTCAGAAAATCCTGTTAGTCCAAGAGTAAAGATCAGATACTTCTTCAGCAATGACAGTACAATTACAGTATCTAGCAGTAAATAAAATTTAGTGCAGGCTTAGCACAAAGTCAGCTTTTTCTTTCAGGAATAAAAAATGAGTGGTAGAGAAGTTGAAATGTTTGTGTGTATTAAGAGGACATGTTTGGTGTTTGATAATTTTGAGTTTGCTCTATCATGAAATACGGAGCTCTTCCCTCATCCTGCAGTCTTTATTTTGCCTCTGTGCAACCTGCTTTTAAGAGATTAGGGCTCTGTGTTTTTAATATATTGGAATCTGCTTAGTGAAAGTGCTTTGTTTTGGAAAATAATTGAAACTATGGCAACCTGCATCTTTTTCTCCCCAGCTTGTTTGTCTACCTCATGCACTCCTGGTTTGGTAGATGATTAGTGTATGGAAGCCACTGGTAGCTGCTAATGTTATACAAAAACAGCAAATATAAGTTATGTAAATATTAAATCCAGAGCACCTTAGTTGCACTTTAAAACTCATTATACACACACTGAATATCACTGTAAAACTTAAAGTCTAAGTCCTCTGCTCTCTCTGTGGCTCAAGTCTACAAAAATAGAAGTGCTTGCCTCGGGGTGCTGGCTGGAAGGGTCAGGCACAGGAGCAGGAATTCTGGGGGGTGCTTGCTTGCTGTCTGCTCTCGTTGATTTCCTTCAGTTTCTCCACAGTGCTTATTTTTTGGTTTGTTGGTTTGTTTGTTTTGGTTTTTGTTCTCTCAGACTCGTCAGCCACATGCAGACAACAGTTTGCATAAATTGACTTTCTGTCGAATCTGGCTTTTCTTTCCCAGCTTTCAGTCTCCTTAGCAAGGGACTGTGGCCGTTATTTATTTATTTTCCTTTTACACTTCTGCCTTCAGTTGCTGCTGTGATTAGAAAATGGGTCATCCTTGGATGAACTCTTGTGAACTGCCTCTTCCAGAGAGCTTGCTTGCCTGGGAAAATCTTGAAATGGGAGCCATCTTAAAATCTTCCTGACAGCTACTACTGACCTTCTTTCATAATTACTTGTGTTTCTGTCTAGCTCTTCCAAAGTGTTGCTTCTCCATATCTGAAAAAAAGCTTTTAAAACATGCTATGATTTAAGATTTCCAGCCTCTGGCTTCTTTCCAAATAAAACTTTGATATATTAACAGTTAAAACTGGGAAGCTCCGTGCCATGGTGTGTCTGTCTGGCGTTTGCACCGCTAAGTGGGGCAGACACGCTTGGCAGCCGGCCCAGGGCCTGCAGCCTCTGGGAGCCCCCCCCGGGTGGGTTGTGCAGTTAACAGCTATGCTGGCTGTATGACCCTTTGAATGGGAAGGGGGTTCTTCTTCCTTCTCCTTCTCTTCCTCAGTAAACTGATAAAGTCTTGCCTTTTTCTCTCGTTTTATGGACACGCTTTCCCCACCTGTGTCAGTGTAAGGATTTCTCTGAAATTGGGTGAATTGAAAAGTGAATTGGGTGAAAAATGAAAAAGCCAAATGATAGCTATTCCCTTACTAGAACATTATAGTAAACATCACATGGTTTATTGTGAGAATTTTCACTGTGCCCTGTGGTTCTGACTCAAAATTCCTCTTCTCAAGATCCATCAGATATATTAGAGGGTTTGTGATTTGTTTCTTAGGGGCTCCTGTCGTCCTGTTCTGTCTGCAGTCCTGGCTTTTATGGCATGTTTCTCTCTGGCCATAGGTATGGTAGTAACTGTGTGGCTTCTGGGGCACTTCCTTGTCTTTCTGGGCTGGTTGAGGTAGCCAGGACAAACATCCACTATGTCCCCCACTCTGTGTGACAAGAGTTTTCACATTACCTTATCACTGACAGTTCAGTGGTTTGTCACTGTGAAACACGCTCTTAAGGCTGTCTCCTCACTAAGTGTGAATGAAAGAGTTGCTTATACTTGAGGGCTTCTGATCACTTTGCTGCCTTTTGTTTCAGTTGCTATGTCAAGAAAATGGTTTTCTAGATGACTGAGAGATGTAGCCATTCCCTAATGCGGGATAGTTTGGGGAAGGTCTCTATGCCCTCCAGGTTGTTGTACAGTTGTGAGGCTCTTTGGGACCATGCAGACCACTATCAGAAGTTTGCATTAATGCACGATGTTGCAATATTTGTAAGTTGGGACTGGGAATGCTTGATCTTAGGTTTTAATGCACTCCACTTGCATGTTGTGGAAACCCATAGGGAAGCTGAGGTGCTACTTTTAGTCTTCAAATGGTTTGGGCCCTGGCCTCTTGAGATGAGTAGCGGGCAAGGATGTAGGGGCTATTGATTGACAGGGTGTTCTCTGATAAGCTGCTGATAGAGGGACGTTTCCTTTCATAGTCTGCACTTGCCAGGCTTTTCCACTGCCTGCAACACCCACTGCCTTGCTTTTTTTGTTTCAGGTTGAGTGGTTGAAGGCAGCGTGGTTGTGAGCAGTTGCTGTCTGTGTTGCTGCAGTGATTTGTAATTTAAGAGTACAGGAAGAATGCCCCTAGATGTATCTTATAAAACTGGAAGAAATAAATGATTGCCAGCACAGGTGAGAAAAGGTCACCAAAGACTATTAAATGACTCAGAATCCATTGGGTGCTTCTGAGGGCAGTGTAAGTTAGAGTCTAAAGAGTCTTAATGCTGAATTTTGACAGAAAATAAGAGGAACATTAGATTAAGTCTGGAGTCTCATGTTATTTTCTACAAGCTCCAAGTCCTGCATGTTTATAAAGGGGAAGTAAACCCTATTAAGTGGCTAGTAAGAATTATGAGATATAATTGTAGATACCGAAGGGCACTCCAGAGACTGATCATAAACCAATTGTAATTCTTAATTTTCTGACCTGTTATAGCCTTCTTTGTGGACTCAAGCATTGCTGGCTTGAGTCTTTTGTGATTCTTTAAAGGCTCTTGTAACAAATGGGGATTTGTGACTAGTTTTTAATGATGTTCTTTTCACAAATCAGATGGCTTTTTGCCCTTTTTGAAGAAATTAAAGGGAAAGTTAAGTGTTGAGATTTGGGTTGTATTGTTCATACGTATAAACAGGTAATACTGTCTTTCTGTTGCTGGGAGGTCAAATATTACTGTAACAGACAGCCTGAAGCAAGATAGCCAGAACCAGAATTAAGAGGAAAAAAGTCATTCAAACTGAAGCAGTGCCAGTACTTTGATTTGGAAACGTCTGGTGATGTGTGTGGCATCTAAAACTTTCAGATTCAGAGTTTTACTGAACTGCTAAGATCATTCTTATTGCTTGAATTATGAAGATAAGCTCACGTGTTTTTATTAATCTCTAGAATAGTTGCTGAATAGTGTCCCTTCCTAGCTATGCCATTAGATGTTAAGAACTAGATCATTAAATGTCTTGGAAAGAAGGCAATTTTATGGTCTTAAAAGCAGATAATATACTTTAAAGTTTATTTAAATATTTGTTGTGGAACAGCCTTCATCTGTTTTTCCTTTCATTTTGTTTCGATGCAAGAACTTGATTTTTAAATGCCTAATTTTGCAGAGGTGTCAGGGGATTCAGACATCTGCAATATTTAGGAAAAAGGCAGCCTTAATGTAGTAAGCAAAGCAAACTTATTTTTTTATTTAAGTCTGCAGTGCCTTTTTTCTGACTACTCCTGCTGCGTCCATTTCATGGCAGTTGCTTGAAGAAATACATTCAAGTGGCAGGTTGTCACACAGAACAAAATCAAGGCATGCCTTAGTAGTCTCAGTTTGTAGGTGTGATTTATATGCCTGCACTAGTATTACTTGAGCTTGTACTTGTAAAGTAAAAAGGATGCATTGCATCAAAGAGTAAACTGTTAGTGCTTGTACCTGTTTGGATGTCTTCCAGTAAAATTTGGTCAACTGACTTGTAGAAGATACATCCTATTACAACTTGGTTCAAATTTGTATTAGCTTAGTTGGGAGTAAGTTTGTTGAAACCCTACTGGAAATCAGGCATGTGGAACACCTTGATTTTAATTTCTTAGTCTTTACTTTCAAGTCCCTTGGACTTACATAGGGCTGAGGGAAACATAATGGAACGTGATAGGCAGTGGGTCAACAGATTTTAATACCTGAAGGGATCTCCAAAGTTGATCAACACTCATGCTACAGGGTGAGTCTTCATGTATTGGCAGCCCTGTGACAAGACATGGGGCAGCTGGTTCATGAGAAGCTCCTGCACATTCTGCCCTATGCACATGGCCTGGCAGTGCTTGGAAAAGGACATCAGGTGAAGTGTGATAAGGACAAGAGCTACTGGCCTGGGAACAGCTTAATTCCTTCTTGCAAGCTACAAAGACGTACACTGGAGATTTGTTTTAAAGAAGAATAAGGAAAAACCCTGAAACATAAATATTTGGAGAACCCATGATGAGCAGAGATGTGACTCAGGGCCTTGCACTCCTTGTGCTGGTCACGGGGTGCTTACCATATTCGACATGTTCAGAACTCCAGTCTTAGGCTCTTGCATATCACTACTTTTCATGGCGGATCTGCTGTAATTCTTTGCCTTGGAAGCAGGTGTTTTCCCTTCAGAAGCAAAGGTCTTTGTGGGGTTTCCCCCCCACACCCTTTTTTTTGTTTTGTTTTGTTAAATTCTGATGGATTGGAAAAATTGTGTGTGAAAGGTACTTCATTTGCGTTGCTTCAGCAGTGACATGTGACACCCCACAGAGACTTTGATTTTACAACCCTATCATTGTCTTTATGGTAAAGATGATACATCTTTATGATGTATTTATGGTAAAAATTAGATTCCGTGTTGCTTCTTCCTGGAGTTCCTATAAATGAAATCATAGTGGCACGTAATGCAGGATTTAATTTTTACTTAGTTCCACACCGTTTCATTTTTACTTTTACTTACAGAATAGTTGCTGGACTACTCAGACAGCATTTTTCCTGTCCTGATTTGAAATGCTCGGTACTTTCAGTCTTTGCTTAGGAAAAAAAAACCCATAACCAAACAACCTTGAAGACCAGTCTCGCTAATCTCTTTTTCCTTCCCAGAAGTACACTGCCATTGGACTACTGGGACAAGCTACTGATACATTAGATGCTACAGGAAAAGTAACTGAAGAAAAACCTTATGGTAAGCGTAGATACACCTATATACTTGATGTAATTTGAAGGCATAAATGGTCTCTATCATAGAAAAGCAGAAGAGATGTTTTGGAGCTGTGAACTAAATTTAAATGTGCAATCAAACTAAGATTATTTCATCTTCAACTTCAGTGGTCATATAATTCAGACCAGCTTCATGCAATTATGTCCAGTGCAAGTGCTCATTCCTGCTGGAAAAAAACAAACCGGGCATTAGATTAGGAGAGCGAAAATAGCACTGGGCAGGACAGTGTCCTTTTCAGTCTTTGACAGGCTGACAAATGACATGCTGTGTCCAGTAAAATTTTCCTCTTTCAGTGTATAGTCCCTTGAATGCTCTTTTAATAACACCCTTCAAGGCCAGTGGAAGAATAAAGTACTTAGATCTTCCCTCTAGGATGCCCCTTTAACTACAGACTGTAATAGATGCAACTCCTGTGGGCAATTAATTAAAAAATAATAATGATCTGTTTCTTAAAACTCTAGTTTTGCTTTTTTATTTTGTATTGCTTATGGCAGACAGAATTTTGGGTGTTACTCTCATGCACTTTTTCACTGGAGCTCTTGTTACAGTGGTTCTCACCTCTGCACCACCTCCTCTGTTAGAGCAGTTTAGCTTTCTGTTAGGCTCTGTGCTTGAGGAGCTGATTTGGGTTAAAAATACCTCCTAATTTTTGCTTGTCTCTTTAAACAGAGATCAGTTGCATGATCCAGTTCATCCGGTGGTCTCTTCAAGGGCAGTATTGGCATTGCTGGGGTAGTGCAGTTTTGGGTGCTCGACAAAGTTCCCTTTGGCTGAATCTAACAGCTGAAAGAAATGCTTGTGAAATCGGTGTCAGTTGATTTTCATGTTGGTGCACATCAATTGGATTTAAATTGTTCAGAAAGAAGAGAGAAACATGCATACTCCTCCATATTTCTCTCCTAGGAGTTATTCCTCATCTTCTTTCCACTATCTTCTCAAAAGCAGCTTGGTTTTCTACAGGATTCTCTGAGTAGTCCACCATCCCTAAACCCTCACCCTAACTGGTACTTCAAGAACAGGTGTACCACACATTTGAGTTGAATTTCCCTTTTCCTTTGACACTTACAAGGGTCCTGGGAGACACAGAGCGTCTACTTAGGGTATTTAAATCCTGCAGTGTCAGCCGCATCCAGGACTGGGCCTTAGTGCAGAGAAAGGACACTAAAACAGCTTGCAAGATATATAAAACTCTTCTTGAATGACTCCGCTGGACCACATGAAGAAAGTGCCTGCAGAACATTCCCTGCTATATTGACTTTAATAATGTGTTACACTTTAGTCCTCAAAGTGTCCCTAGACAGGAGTTCAGAAAGCAAAATGTTGTGTATTACAGTTAGTTGCAATGACAGGATGTACTGAGGAGAGCTCTTTGAGTTTAATCCCTCCTGAGCTTCTCATAGTTTTTAGTGTTTCTTACCAGTAGAGTTTGCACTCCCACGTGAAATTAGGTTGTGCTTTCATATGGATCCCAGGCTATCAGATACTGACTTACGAAAGCAAGTAGCATTTAGTGTTCCTCTGATGCTTTCATGAGAACATTAACGTTTGTCACCCTTCTTTTAATGTTTTTAACTGTGCACAGGCATGTGCATTCTGAAATCCACTTCCTCCTGGCTTTCTACACACTATATCCAGACACAGAGAACAAAATTCATGAGGATTTTCTGCAGCTCTCCCCTGATTTTGCTGAAATACATGTTTAGTGGAGTTATCTAAATAATTGTAAAAACTAGTAGGCCATCAGCATTCTGCTTGTCTGTTTGCAAATAATTTGTGTTGGACCAGGTTGAGTTGAGCTCTATTGGGCTCTCATGGATAATTCTTCTGATCTGTTCTGGTGTAGTTTGTTAACAAGCACAGTGTGGTTTCACCCCTCAGTGGAGCCTTCTCAAGGTTGTGGCACACAATTCGCACCTTTTTGTTTGGTAGTTGGTTAACTTCCAGGAAAATTGATCAACAGTCACCAGAGTTCAGAAGCACAACTGTTCTTTAAAATTTTCATGTTGGGAGTTAAGGGGCTTTTTATTTTTTTTAAGAAGCATTGAAGAACTGAAGTTTGGAGTGCTTTGAGTTGCTGATAGAATTGTAAGCAAAAGTCCAGAGGAAGATGCATCGCCTGTGCAGAGATCTCATAACCATACTGTTGGTCCTGCAGGAATGTCTCTCAAGACCTTACTTTCAGGGAGTGGTGAAAGGAGGCCAAACAGGGAAAATTCTGGAACTGTTGATGTTAATTAGCCTTTGAGGATGTATTAATTTCATATTTGATGGAGGGTTGAGTCCAATTGCTGCCCTAAACTTGCTGACCAGACAAGGTGTTAACCTATTAGATGCAAGCCCACAGCCTGGTGAGGGAGATGGGTGGTCCGAGAACCTGAAGTGACACAGTTCTCCTGGGCAGCAGGACTGCATTTCCCCTGCCTGTGCTGGGGGTGCAACGGCTGTGGGAGCTGAAAGGTGGTGAAGCAGCTGATTCCCAGCGTGGGCTGTGCTCCCTACAGAGCCATGAGTCCAAACTGATGCTTGGGACAAATATAGAGCTCAGACATAGTTGAACTGTTTGTTTGGGACGAGACTAAGAGTGCATTCTTTATGCCTGAGAGCTGGATGAAAGCCCCACCAGCTTGTGTGTTGTTTTAGGAGAGGGCAAGTATCCAATACAGTCCATTAACATGAAGGCAGTGCATGCTGGGGGAAAATAATAAAAAAAAGAAGCACAGCACATGGTTTTAGGTGTTCAGAATGTAGTACTAGCCAGCTTGTGCCATGATGTATTGCAGAAGACAAATACAATTTAATCTAGATCTTAGCAAAGTCATCTGTAAATATTTACTTTGATAACACACCATACAACTTTGTTTGTTAATGGCTTAATACATCATTCCTCATATGGGGATTTATTTTTTCTTTCCTGAGACGGAGATTGCCTATAGCGTGAGTGATTTCCTCAGGGGCTGGATGTAACCTTTCAATCAGGGGAATATGAGATCAGAGCAAAAACTGAACTCAGGTGTCTCATTAAATGCCCTAGCCACAAAAGCAGTTTACAGGGTAAAAACTAGAAAGAACCCCAGGTGACATTTATGCTTAAATCTTAAATACTAAGCTCTAGGCTGAAGCAACCTGGAGTTCTCAAGAAGGCTGCCAAGATCACTGGCATAGAGCTGGGTCATGCTAACTTTATGCCATGTAGTTGTGTTATTATGATATGTTGCTATGCAAGAGTAATGCAAACAGAAGGTTAAAATAACCATGTAAGAAGCTCTTCAGAAGAAGATTCACACTTACTGTACAATCGACTTTGTTGTTCCTGCCCCATATTTTGGTGTACATTGGTCTGTCAGCATCCCTGACTGATACTTGTGCCTTGCTAATTGCTTGCTTGCTTTTAGCAATTGCAAATTGTTGAAACTTGCTGCTAATTGACACTTCTTGAGACAGTTGCTTGTGCCCATGGACAGCATCTGCTCTTGATGGTGCAAAGCGTGCTTTGCAGAAGTGAGGTATCACATTGTCATCTTCCAAAGCTGCTGTGGAAAGAAACTTCTTTTTTTTTACTTAAATAATGAAGTACATCTGTTTTACAGGGTTTGCAAGTAAAGCTCTGTTCCAAAATATAATGAAAGCTCGATAATAAGATTGGTTGGTTTATGTTCCAGGATGCTGTTGACTTAGCAGGGTAACACTATTTGAATATAACTTACAAGAAACAGGACTAGTCAAGTCCTAGGCAGCAGAAATGGACTGAAGTGCATTGTGATCACTGATTACACTTGTACTCACTGAACAAATTAGAGATGAGAGTCATCTGTATTGAATAGTATTTCACAGGACCAATGCAATCAGCTACTTCAGTTATAGCCTTCTAATAAAAGTGGGACAGATGTGTATGTGTACTCTTAAAAGAGAGTAGATTGCCTAAAGCAGCTATCTTTCTTTTACAGGATTTCTTCAGTAAAATTGCCTTACTTAATATATAACAATACCCCGGTGTGCATTTGCAGGTTAGTTGTTGATACGGAAATTTGATGTGTTGTTCCAGATGCAGTCTTTTTCTTCACTAGAAGAAAACAAAAGCCACAATGTTTTTGTTCTCTAAGAATCACTTGTATTTCTCCCCTCAGTTAGATATTCTTAAAGAGAAGTTGCCAAGGTTAGATGAGCATTTTATTCTTTTTGGTCCTTGAACAAAAATTAGAATAGGACAAATTTTGTAGTTTCTGCGTAGTTCCCAAGAAATTGGGAATTTACAGTCCCGAGAGGGAGAAATTGCAAAAGAAAACTGTGTATATTGGGATTATTGCCCTTCTGCAAGCGTCCAGACTGTCTTAATCACCTTGGACCATTTGTTCCACTCTTTTTGTGATAATTCACACTCCTACCTACATTCTGGTTTTTATCTCTTTTCTTTGCTGTTTTGCACCCAATCTAAATTTAGACAAGAAGGGCCTCTTTGTATCTGTTTGCAGAATATGATTGATGCCATTAGTGCCATGTGAATAATCAATGCTAATGTACTTACTCTTTCCTTTCTACAGACCAGATAACAAAAGGAGATCTTGAAAATGTGCTGCAGAAGTTCACAGGGGACATAATGCAGGTTCCTCCACTGTAAGTTCCGCAGTATTGAGATGCTCTGGGCAGCTGGGTTCCACTGTCAGGACTTGCCAACAGAAGTCAGCTCTCTCAGAAATAAAAAGGCACATTTTGGCAAGAGGATAGAGGAAAGGCAGACTTAGGAGTTTCACATTTGCAACTGCAGGTCATGGCCATTTCAACCTCAAGCACAAATGGTAACCTGGAGTCTGATTTTTTTAAATGAAAAATGTAAAGTAACAAAGCAGTCTAAAACAGCTTTGCAAGGCTTGGCGACATCTATCCTGTCTTCCAATTAGAAAGCAAAGCTCCGAGTCTTTAAGTTCAGTTGTGGGGCAAGTGGAGGCTTACTGACATCTGTGCAGAAGTGTCTTAAAGGACTTTGAATTAGTTTTCTCAAAACCTAAAGAGTATGAATGAGTGACTGAGCTGCTGTAGCGTAGCAAATTTCTTCTAGTCAGGTGAGCCATAGTAGCTGGCAACGTGCAAGCACTTAACTTGCGACAGATGGCTTTTATGGTGGTTTAAGCTAACATGCTTTCCTGTGCATTTGCAAGGGGCTGGTTACTGTGGTTCCAGTGTGAGCCCTGGAAGGTCAGTAATTCAGTGGATGTTCTGCTTCATGTGACCTGTTTCAAATTACTCTCTGCTAATTTGCGCAAGACCTTTTTTGAGTTTTCTGTGGCCATCTTTTTGTCAAGACCAAAGTTGGAGCTTTGGATAAAGTTTCATGTAATCAACAAAATAATTTTTTTTTTNCACCCTAGAACAAGGCTGTGTAACTTGGCAGCTGCTGTTCAGGGAAGACCCTGGTGAGAGATGAATAAAGGTACAAGGCAGAATTACAGCAGTTGCCTGAGCAGCTCCCAGTGCTCAGCTCAACATAACGCTGAAACAGAGTATGCCCTGCAGACTTCTGAGAGACAGTGTGTTAGAGGCAGCTGCAAGTGTTGTACCCCTTATAGGAACCCTTTATTCTCATAAACTGCAAATTGAGAGATGAAACACTTCTAAATCTGTACAGCAAGAGATAAATACAAGGCCGTCTCTTGTGTTCCAGTTCACACAGCTACTGGCGAATGAGATGATTCTGCCTACAAGAAGCACTTACTAGGTTGGTTTTTGTTTGGGTGTTTGGGTTTTTTTTGTGAGCGCTTGGAGAGGATTAGAAGGGTAAAATGTATGCTACTGTAGTACAGTATTAACAGGATCTGGAGGATGGGAAGCTTGTTCTATAACAACCGTATGACACACATTTTCATGCTCTATCTGATCAGCTATTCTGCTTTGAAGAAGGATGGAGAAAGGCTATCAACTCTGATGAAGAGAGGAGAAGCAGTTGAAGCAAAGCCTGCTCGGCCAGTAAGAGTGTACAGCCTCTCTCTCCGGCAGTTCCAGCCACCACTCTTCACACTGGGTAAAGGCCAAAGACTATTACACAGAATGATGCTCCCAGCTTGTTAGTGTTTATTTATACTCAGAATGGGAATAAGAATGAAATGGATTTCATTTCTCTCAGCTACTTATTTTGGTGTGAGCCCACGTGCAGAGACTTTCACTTTGCAGTAAAAGCACCGTATTTTGGTTTTAAGTTAAGCTGATTATATGTAATCTTTCTGTAAGGGAATATTCTGAGAGACTGGTCAGGGGATTATTTGCATCTGTCCATGATTTTGCAACCTCCAGCTCACTTCTGCTTTCTCAGGTCTGCTTACTTCACTTTGCCTCTTCTTTCAGCCAGATGCCCAGACCTGTTGGCATCATTCCCAGGGCACAGCAAGGTTCAGTATCTGTTACTGCCAGGCCTTTTTCTCAATCGAGGAGGCAAGATCTTATTGTTCCTTCTGTCATACGTAAGAAACCCGGGCAGTACATTAAGGAGCACATTAATAAATATACCAAAAAGACCGTTTTAAATGTTTGATGCTGCTGTGACGTCAAGATAGTGTCTTGCATTGATCAGCTGTAGTTGACCCATAGTCCTCCGGGCCACATGTTACATGATGAGCAGGTATGAGTGACAGAACCCAGCACTGTGTTACTCAGCCTTCACTTTGTGGTTGAGTGACCAGCAGCCCATCACTGGGGAAGGAAAGGGCTGAGAGAACAGGGAAAGTCAAAGATAAATGTTAAAATTTTATTAGAGCTGCCTGTGTGCAGTATCTTAAAAGCCAGTTTAGAGTATACTTGAAATAACGTGTTTTCATCATTTCATCAGAGAAATATGAAACCTTCTGAAATCTTTAAAATGGCAGGACTGCAGCATCTGTTAACATACCACAGCAAGTACTTAATTTCTAGTGAGTTAGTTCAGTTGCCATTGTATTTGCTTCCCCTCCTGTCTAGTTTAGCAATCTCACCCGCACATATGTTACAGGATGAATAATTGATGTTGCATCCTATAAATATTTTATCACTGGGTTGTTTGCTTAGCGTGTTTTTACATTTATATGGGGGCATGGTTTCTATGTATAGTGGATTTCACATTGCACTGGCAATTTACCATGTCACCATTAACATTCCAGATGTTGAATGTGGTGGTGGCTTTTACGTCAGGAGCCTGGTCAGTGACATTGGCAAAGGTAGGCATGAAAATTCCCAGGACAGTTTAAGGAATGAATGTATCTGTTTATGGAAAAATGTTGTTATTTTGTGTATCTTCAGTAACAAGACCTAGGTGTTATTTTGCAGAATTGTATTGCTATCACTTATTTCTCTATACTGAGGTATTTTCCTTGGGAGCGTGGAGGACTGAAGGCTAAATAATTGCCAGAGGAACTTGGGGGCTGGGGGCTAAAAATGGAGCAAATAATAGCACTGAGCAAGAGAATACAAGGCAAGATGGGGATTATTATTTTTTTTCTTTTTTTGTCCTCCTCCATATGTTAAAGCTAACTCGGATTAAGGATGAGAAGAAGAGGAAACATACTGTCTTTTTAAACATTATTCATCACATTTTGAAAACAGATTGCACAGAACATTACCATGCACATAATAAACCCTATCTGATGGAAAGACTTCTACATTTGTGATGATTTTTCTAGTGTTTTCTTCCTCCTTTACCTGAACTATGAATGGATTTGCTTTCCCACAGGGTTATTTGTCTTGTGCTCTATATCTATCAAACTGCATGATGGAGAACAGATAATCCATTTCAAATTTTTTTTTTTTTTAAATGATACATTTGCAGATCAAGAAAGCAAGTGATGTGGGATAACCCTATGAATTCAAATGTTGTTATTTGTGCTTAGGCAAGTCAAAGAGTCTCTTTCTGTTACTGCCTTCTGAGCATACTGGCTTATGTTTAGTCCTTTAATGACAAACCAAGATGAAGTCTGTCCTCATCTGGTTTTTATTCAAAAGTATAAAATGTAGTAAAAATCTTCCTGCATCAGAAAGGATGGGAGATAATATTTTAGCCAGCTCTGGTTGCTATTTTGTTTTGTAGCCCCTCATGTAATTCTGTCCTACTGGTATTTATTTAACATAGTAGAGCATTGTTGTTTTTTTTTTATTATTTTATTTTTCCTTATTTCAGTTTATTTTATCCTGATAGACAGCACAGGATAAAAATATCAAAACCTTTCCTTGAAGGCAAGAAGTGCTAAGGCCTCAGTCTGTGGAAAAATAGTGCATGGTCTTCTAAGTCACTTGTGAATACAGAACGTTCTGCTGACATCTTAGGTTGTTATTTCTTCTCTCTTCATTCTGATTTAAATCTGGAAAACTTTTTTACAACTTGCTATCAGATATTGAACTGTTTACCATACTGGAGATCTATTGAAATCAAAGGCATTCCATGGCTCAAATTTAAGAAGATATAAATGAGTGATAAATCTTCATGAACTTCCTTCCTAAATAAAGCAGAATAATATAGAAGGCTTCATGTTAAAATACATTTTAAGTGAGTTGCAAGTTGTTAAACTTGACCACGCTCTCTTTCTCAGTTCTTTTTTCTCCTTTACTGTAGAACTCTCTACCTGTGCCACTATGCAAGAGCTGACCCGAACCAAGCAAGGGCCATTTACGCTGGAAGAACACGCCCTGTATGAAGACAAATGGACAATTGATGAAATTGCACGATCCTTAGAGCGTTGCACGTCTCTTCTCCCGGATGAGCCATCTCATAAAAAATTGAAGACAGAGCATCCTGGTGAAACTGCTGTGAGCTGTGAAGATAAGTGATAAGTTGAGTCAAGGAAAAAGACTGAATGATTGAGACATTTTAAGATTGGATTGGGATTGTCTTGCCTCCTGTGTAAATTTACAAGCCTGTACTGGGAGGATGACAAACTGCAGTGCAAGAAAAATGGTTCTTTTGTTTTCTGGGCTTAGAACATGCAATGAAAATATCCAGCACTTGCTGTTTCCTGCTCTATCTTTTGTACACTGTAAATGGGTCCAATGTCAAATCTTCATAAACTTTTAAAGAACCTGTAGGGTGCAATATAGCTGTTGTTGCAAATTGCTCAATAAAAAAATTACAAACCTTAACGTTTGATGTGCTCAAGAAAAAATACCTTTTCTTTCTTTATAGCTGGTAATCAAACCCTGAAATACCATGGTGAGAAAGCTGTCATAGCTTGAAGGATACAGGAATGAGGTGTGGCAATTTGGTTACTTGAAATACATTTCAGGCTATGTCCATCTTACTGTAGTTTTCCCTATGAAGATTGTTATTTCAGTCAACTGTCAGTCAGAATGCATTAAATGGAGGTGCTGGTACTTTATGTTAAGTTTGTAATGAATAGTTAGTTTTAAGTATAAAGAATCCCAAAGAGAACTCTATGGTAACAAATGCTCTGAAGAGTGCAGTCTTCATTACAGGTGTATATATCTTACTCTGGTGCAATGCCTCAGCTGAAGGCCACCCATAATTTAAAGCAGGGTTAATTGTTATGCCCTTTGTGGAATTTACTTTTGCCATCTCTGTGTTGATTGAACTGTCTCCCCTGAGTTGGGTAGGAGACTGATGTGCTTCTGGGCTTTGACTGTCCAAAAAGGACTTGCCTGTGTCCCCATATAAGCTAGTAGCGGCTCTGTTTATCTCTTGTCATAATGAGGAACATGAGCAGTTTAAACATGTGAGTGATATCTGAGAGAAAGCACTGCTTTTGAAATTGTCACTGAAATGTCACCAGAGAGGAATGGACTGGCTGCTGTCACAGCTCTGTGCTGCTGCTGGCCAAGTGGCCTGCTGTGGCTTTGTGACTCCTGCACGTTTGGGTTTTGAAGTACAGCACTCTCTCATTCTTGAGTGACTGAAGGCTTTAAAGCCGAGAGTTTGTGCTTGTATTAGGATGTAACATTTACAAAGAGACATGAAAATTTGACTTAATACTCTGTGTTAATGGACTCGCTACTTTCCACAGTAAGTTATCTTGGTAGCTAATTGCCTCTATTGCTTAAAAGAAGTTGTGTTCTATTTGCAACTTGACTTGAATCTCCACATGCTGCATTTGATGTCTTTGTCTGCATTTATAGAAGGGAATTTCTCTGTGTGCTGAGTGAAATGAGCAAGTTCCAGCCTTACTTTCAGCCTAACAAATGAAATAAGTGCCCTGAAGTTTCTCATTGCAGGATAGCTTTCCAGAAATCTATAGAGTTTTTTGTTTTCTTTAAAATAAGAAACTGAAGTCTATGCAACATTAATGGAAGCTTTTGTTTAGAGAGAGAGAATAGAGTTCATGTTTTACTGTTCAGTAAACAGACAGTTTCCTTTGGAAAATTCTCGTAAAGAACTGAAGGGAAATGCTGACAATATCACAAGCAAATTGAAATGTTAGAGCAGTGTAGCAGCAGGGTATTTAATGTACAAGATGGATGAAGTAAGAATTGTTAGAAATTTTTATTTCAGAGATGGGAGAAAAGAGTTGTGTTCACTGAAAGAACAGTGGGAGATTTTAGTTGTTTCTTTTGAGGCTGGGTTTTTTGGTGCTTTGGATAGGACAGAGAAGAAAGAGATTATTTCCTAAAGAAACCAAATAAAGCAGAAAATGTCATTTCCTAGCATGCTTATCTTGAATGATCAAAGACTTTGACTGAAACACAGCTCTTATTGTCTAGATCTCTATGTTTCCAAGAACCTAATTTATGTTATCCTGGTGGTCTTCTAGATTAATTTCTCATTTTATTTATTTTTCTGACTTTTTAAAAATAGCCCTGTAGATACAATTCTGTTAGTCTGTTTACTTCATCTGCAGGGATTTGTTCCTTTAAAAATTACTGCAGTTGAAAAACCTTTCTATTTAATAGGGTACATTTGTATACAGCGTTATAAGTGTCTAGCACATTTTTTTATCTCATCTGTTTGTTTAATGCTCACCATGGCTCTCTTGCTATTCCATGTAAGACCTCCTGATATTTTTAATTTCAAATGGAGGTAGCTTGCAACTGGTCTGTTGTAATTATTGCTAACAGATCTGTGATCCTGAGATGACAGGATATGTTCCATAGTCTACTCCTGTTGACATTAGTGAGCTGTGGCTTAGACTGCATGTCCTAGTGCACATGGAAAGCATAGGGAGAGAAGGAATACCATTGCAGACATTCAGGAATCTGTATGAGGTGTGCAGATAGTGTTTCTAAAGACTGGAGGTATGTTTCAATTTACGAACACACCACCATGCTTTTGTTCCTCTGCAGCAATTAGAGACTTTCACCAGCTCTAGCTAGACTTCTTTTTTTCCTGGGACTCCTTCCATCTAGCTCTACTTTCTGTCACCTTCAGAAATAAAGTCAGTCCCTCTTTATCTCGAATTAATGACAAAGTTCTCCTCACACAATTCGTATTGAGCTACACAAGCTATCTCACTTACAAATTGGGTAGCAATTATGTCTGTAGTCATGAAGGGCTGGGTAACACACAAAACTAGCAGATACCTGCTCTTAGATGACACAGTGTAAAGAATGCATAAAGTCATGAAGAAACCACACAATAACAGCTTGTTTTAGACTACTGATGAGTGGCAGCCCCATTCTGGTCCTAAAAAGCTGAGCTAGTTTTTCAAACATTGATTCCTCTGCCTCCATCCCAGTGTCTTCCCTCTCTTGTGTGCCCTTTCCCAGGGTACCCCTGGGCTTTAATGTGTCTCTGCCCCTTGAGACGTTCATCCCAGTGAATAGTAACCAGGAAACCACTGAAAAATCTAGGAATGACTTTGAGATATGTTTTACTAAGTGTTTAACCCAGTATCTTGAAACTATCCAGATCTGGAACTAAGTGGTGTGTTCCCATGGGAACCTAGGGAACCACTCATTTTAACTTCTTCATTCCTATGTGCCGCGGCCAGGAGCAGT